>JAHZNK010000463.1:0-10543 GCA_027744615.1 Lepidocyrtus cf. nigrosetosus NNG-2020 | reverse complement strand
CTTGCGATTATCTTAATTAAATCAGCGTGAATTTTATATTTACCAAAACACCATCTCAGAATTATTAAAATTAGTCACAGTAGTAATTACATAAGCATAACTTCTGAGAATGCAAAACAGGCGATCACGCTATATATAGATTGTCCAGTTTCTAACATGGCAAACAATATTAAAGTGTTTAGATTTGAATTACCTACCCACTTAGATATGTATATGTTTGGAAAGCAAGACTCGGTTACCGCACGTTGCGTTTCCCTTAAAGGTATTCTATTTTTATCCAGTTTGAGTAGCGGGTAAAATGACTTGAAGTAAAAATGGCATTGGCTAACTCGCATTTCGCCAATCAATTTCCCTCGTACGCATTAGGAACCTCATTCCTACTCCATCTCATCATTTTTTCATGTTTTAATGACGTGTCTATTTCTCGTCTATGATGTAAGTGCATTTTATATACTTTTATGCTTGAATAAAACAAGAGGAAATGATGTCAACACTACCTCCAGTGAGAGCGTGCAAATTTATTTTGAAATAAAACTCACGCAAAGTTCAGTTTCACTACAAGGTCTTTCTAAATTGTACTTTTAAAGAATGTAAATCGTATTTCGTACAAATTTTATGAATATATGGTCGTGCGTCAGTCACCCAGTTTATTCCTCCTTTGACTTGTCGTCAATCCTTTTCTTATTGCTTCGGGGGCTGAAGTAGTTTTTGTTTTGTTTTCTGCTTGTAGTACATCAGAAAAAAAAACAAAATTTTGGTTTCGTTTACGTTACGTGTTGTTTGGGAATGAATGAAGTAGTTGTAGGCATATAGGTAGTAAATAATTTTCAGGGGTTCAGGAGTGGAAAACATTTTTTTCTCTGTATGGAAAAGGTTGACTGACGGACTCTAGAATAGATTGTTCTGTTGTGACATGTGACAAGGTTTATTCCTTTTCTGTCTTGAATTTCTTATGAAATTGGAAGATTACCTGTATAAATATGGTCGGGAATATTTTAAATGAATGAGAATATGTATTCCGCAAGTCAATAATTCATTTTTCTTTTGTTGTAGTACATCAGAAAAAAACAAAATTTTGGTTTCGTTTACGTTACGTGTTGTTTAGGAATGAATGAAGTAGTTGTAGGCATATAGGTAGTAAATAATTTTCAGGGGTTCAGTGGAAGAGTGGAAACACTTTTTGTATATGGAAAAGGTTGACTGACGGACTCTAGAATAGATTGTTATGTTGTGACATGTGACAAGGTTTATTCATTTTCTGTCTTGAATTTCTTATGAAATTGGAAGATTACCTGTATAAATATAATCGGGAATATTTTAAATGAATGAGAATATGTATTCCGCAAGTCAATAATTCATTTTTCTTTTGACGATAGAACATGCCGATTCCTATACGTTGACGTTAGCTATTTTGATTCTACTTAAAATCGGTATCATTTTAAACCTCAAAACTCTCTTATCATAGGTATAGTTTCTTTAAAAAGGTTTTTGTATGGTAGCAACGTGAGTAACGATAATGACGATCATTAACCATTGGCTCCTTTTTGTAATATCCGTTTTCAATTTCTCCCAAAGAATAAATGAGAGTAGACAAATTGACAGTTGAATTTCCCTGAAACTAATCGAAACATACTTTTGTAAACTACTTGATTTGGCCATCTATCTAAATTAAGAAGTCAACAGTATAGGGTTGCAAAAGTTGATGAGTAGTTACAAAGAAATGGAGTGCGTGTGTGCCCAGACAGAATCGATTTTTATTTGTTACATCCAAAGTCTAAAATGCCAGTAAAATCCTTAAAAGATTAAAGAGAGAAGAAACTCTTCTTCTGCACTTTAGCACGTTCCCTTTTCATTTCTTTTGATCTACTCGAAAGCGCTGCTCATTGAATTTGATGACTGAATGCCGACTTTACTTAATTTGATGTTTGATCTTTGGATTTTTTATTCACCACAGGGCACTGTTCCAGCACTGGGGAGTATTACGACGCGTACCCTGTAAGTCCTGTGATGGTTGCGGCTGTGCTACCCGCCCGTTTATTATCCAATGATGCCGTACGCACCAGCAATTGACTGGAATGGAGTACCTACGGCGGCTCCAATGTATCCTTATGTAGCTGCCCCGCCACCTCCGCCTCATCAGCTTCCACCCACAGATGACCCCTCACTTGTTTCTTCAGGTTTACAGGTAGGCTGAAATAAACAGCTTTTCGATTCTCATCACTTTTCTGCGTTCTCCATAAAAACATTTGGTTGAAAATACTGAACAACAAAATCATATTCGAAACTAAGCTTCAAATTTCTTGAGAACAAGAACAATACTAAAGGTTTATACACACTACTGCATCCCTTCTCCAGGCAGCAGCTAATTATTTTTAAAATATCCAGGAATTTGTATATTACACTCGCTCGTGTAGCTCTATTGTTTAGTTTTCATGTAACCCTTCCATTTTTCATAGTAAATCATATTATACTTGATGTTTATTATTTCTGTTACTCTATTTTTATAAACTGATATT
Organism: Lepidocyrtus cf. nigrosetosus NNG-2020; assembly: GCA_027744615.1. Lineage (NCBI taxonomy): Eukaryota > Metazoa > Arthropoda > Collembola > Entomobryomorpha > Entomobryidae > Lepidocyrtus > Lepidocyrtus cf. nigrosetosus NNG-2020. The sequence goes on along the minus strand of JAHZNK010000463.1, from coordinate 8,027 downwards.
CTTGTTGTATTTTACAATTTAGTGCTTGATACGAATAACTTTTATATCCACCTGCTCAATTCTATTTCAGTATCAGTGGTAGTAGGAGCATATTTTGTAAGACCTCATGACTCGTATGACCTCCACCACGAAAGATTGTGTAATGGATAAAGCGCAGTATAATAGTTTTTGATAAACAGAACCCATGTTCTATTTTTTTAAATATTTTAGTAGGCCTTCGTTTATTCTGGTTTCGTCATGTTATAGCACAGTGCAAGATGTAAGGAATATCACACTCATTCATGGTCATTTTTTGTGACGACTAAAAGATATATATCACGCCCTTCTTCTTCTTCCTCATCATCATGCGTGGCATATCATTCTCTCATTTATTTCTCATTCCAAATGAAAAATGTAAAAGTGCATTCCTTACTATTCCATTCTTTTCTCCCTATTTTTCTCAAACTCATTTCCACTTTTTGCCTAACTTACTACCATTAGCGAAGGCACTCGGAAGTACGTGCAAATGAGCCATATTTCACTGACTTTTTCACCCTTCTTAAAAATTACTAGAAAAAGCATTCAATATCTTATCCAAAAAAATCTTGCTCAGCATTTTTCATTTAGTGTTTTTTTAGTAAGTAGAAAAAGCAGAGAGTGACATAAGAATTGTTAAAACGTGTTTTTCTCACTTTATTCCTCATTTTAGTATAAATGAAGTAGGCATTAAGCAAGGCAATGAAAAGTAGAACATTTAAACTCATACCTTTATTATACATCATTAGTTGGATTTAAAAGAAAACTTGGTGAAAGGGGAAATGGTTGAAATTGAGAAGGAAAAGCAATCTTTAAAATTATCAAATGCATTTTATTCATTCTGACAAATTGTAGGTGCATTGGATTGCATTAAAAAGTACTAATCAAAATAAAAGGCCACGGTAAGTACTTTCATAGCGGCACCAAAAGACCTATAAAACAAATTTGGGTTTACAGCGACACTTTGGACAAGGGAAACTGTATATGAATGAGGAATTGCCTGTGAGAAAGATCCAAATGCTTGCTCCACTTACCTTTTCTTCTTTTCATCTTGATTCCAATTCAAGAATTATTTAAAAATTTAGTTGCCAATAGCCCCACTTCCCTAAGCCACAAACTTTGCACGTAAAATAAAAAAATAAAATTGCTCTACTTTTCTAAACTTTTTTGGCAGCTTTTGTTTTTCTCAAGTCTAATTCACATCTAATTCCAACATCCTTTAAAAACTTCCTTGCTTTTGTACATTGAATTGTTATGGGAAAATAGGTAGGAAGGAAAAGTGGGAAAATAATTTCTTAAAGGATGAATGCTTCTTCGCACAAGCATACATGATAAATGCATATATTCTTACGACATGCTATCAAGGCTCACCCTTTTTCGCTTTCACTTCTTTGTGAATGTAGTAGCAGCAGAGCAGCATGACATAAATTAAGCTAGTTGCTTTCACTCTGTCCTGCTACTTTTTCTTGCCACGGCTACACTCCTGCTTCTTCACATCCTTATTTTCCTTCTTCTCCTGCTAAGAAATTCAACACCAGAAGAGATTTATTTCCGAAAGGTCTAGAAACGGCTGAGTTGAGTTTTTTGCATAACATTTTTTCCTCCTCTTCCTCAAAACTTTTACCTATCACCCTCCTCCACCTCCGCAGCTTTCTCTCTTACATTTCCCTCCTAGTCAGTTTAAGTTGGTGTATGTTTTTGTTGTTGCTGCTGATGATGATGAAGATTGTGATAGTTGTTGGTGGTCGTGGACGATTTACACAAGGTACGCTAGGAATAGTTATTACGCAGAGATCCCCTAATCTTGAAAAGTAAAGTTTATTGCTGTTTGTAACAGTGCCAATAGAAAAGAGAACCGCGAAAGCATTAAGTTGTGTGCTAAGTTGCGCAATCGTTTCGAGCTGAGCTCATTTATATTTTTTATATAATTCTTCTTCCTCTTGTTCTCGATTTTTTACTGTAAAACATGACATGCAGCTGCTCTCTCTTCCTTTCCCCACTTCTACAATAATATATGCCTATAAAAACAATGCGCATTGAATTAGGGGTTTAGACTTACCTTTATTTTTAAGGTGGATAGGGGGTACTTGCTTGCATGGTTGAACACAATCCCTTTTCCCACTTCGTCTTCTTTCCCTGAATAACGGTTTGGCTCTTGGCTAATTTCCTATGAGCAATCCCAATAGATCAAAGTCATCTAGTGAGTGGATACTACAAAAACGAAGTAGACACTTCTTTCTACCTTCTCATTCAGGAAAGTTTTTTCCTACAGCGTTGAATCCACTTGGCATCTATAAAAATCTTACCCGATGAAATGAGTATAGCAAATATATTGATGCTTTAAATTATATTCAGAGGTAGATTTGACTAGCGTATGGGAACAAAAAAAGTTGAGTCCTAGTAAATGAAATCCACATTAGTTTAAACTTTAAAATTTTCTTGATTACTTTCGTCTTTACGCTTTCCACAGCCAAACATAAAAAATGGTGTTAAAGGTAGTAAAAATTTTAAAGTAATTTAAAGAGAAAGCCTAATCTGGTAATTAAAGTTGTAAGGCAACATTATAAGGGACTCACAGTAAACTGTGTCATGTTGCTGATACCGCTGTGATTTTGAGAAAATAATCTTTCTCGTTTCCCAATTGAACATGTCTTAAGACAAGCAGCTGCTTATTTACGATTATGACGACATGGAAGCTTCCTTTAATTCCTATGAGCTTTCTTTCTGTAGAGGAATTTTGTAACAACTTTTATTGAAGGCTTAAAAGTAGAACGAAATTAGTAATTTTGTAAATCGCATCTTTCTTGAGTTCCATCCATACACATAGGTAAAAATAAATAGGGTGACTTTAGGCAGGATGCCAGGGATCCTTGTTATTGAGGTAGTGCTGATAAAAGTTCATTTTTACCCTGTTCTTATTATCCAAGATGGCTTCAAATTTTCACAGAAACGATGGGAATACACACGTCGAATAATAGTATAATGTGAAAGTTTAAATTGTGGGTCTCGAACTTTGCATTAAAGTAGGGTTTGCATTATTATCAGCTTGTTGGAGAAGGGAACTTATACAAGCTTATTATTTTTCTATTGTGTTGCATGATTTTTTATTTTTCACCTACTTTGCTTTTATTGTAATTAATAATTAATTTTTATTTAAAGTATGTTGTATTACAATTAGAAATTAGCTAGAATTTTTTCAGCAGGACACTATAGCACCTACCAATTTCTGTACTTCTACCCTGGACAAAATTCTTGACATGAATTACAACTGACGCTTGTCAGCTAATAAAGCTCACCTGAAAGTAATTTTAGAAAGTAGTTTTAGATTGAGTTGCCAGCATTGTAGATGTTATTTTTTTATCAAACATGAATTTATTCTAAAAATAGTCAAGTACGTAGATTTAGTAATTATTTAGATCTATTACGAAACTCGTACTTTTTATCTACTCTAAAGCTTTGTCTGTGTGTGTTTTTCGTTTTTTGTTGGTTGTGTATCAAGAGAGGACAGAGAGAAAGGGATCGTGAAAGATAACTTTTATCCTTTTGAAGTAACGCAAGCAAAAAAAGATAAAAACAAACTTTTTCTGAGAAAGTCAGTGACGGTAAAAAACGAATTCTTTCAGAAGTTATAAAGCTACTGCTGCTGCTGTTCTGGAGTTGGGAATCCACTGTAACTGCTAAAATGATTAAAATAAAAAATTACAAGAAAATAATTAGGTAGCCTTTGTATATTTTGTTGGCCCAAGGCAGCACCGAAATATCCGGTATTTAAAGATTTTTATGTTAAGAAAAGAACGAGCATAATAAATCGATATGTATGGTCGAAGAAAATATGGAGACTATGGCACCCAAAACATATCAAAAAGTAGTGGCGGCGAAAATGTAATTGGCTTTTGACCTTTTTCTTGTCCTCTTTCTACACTCTTTTTCTTATTATGAGAATGAATCTCGGAAGTTTGAACGATCAATCAAAGTGGGATGATGGGAATGGGTTCAAAAGTGAACAATTTTCTAAGAAGGAGGGGAAAGATGAACGAGTGAACGAGGAAGAGAAAGGAAAAGAGAAAGTTGTTGAGAGAAGCGTAGAAAACTTTCAAATAATAAAAAAATGAAGGAAGAGTTTCCGTTTTCCTTTTTCGTGTTTTAGAGAAAGAAGATGGAAAAAATTAAGTTGGTATTAGATGGCAGCAGCAATAGATATGATATGGACTTAGAAATAGTTTCTCATTCTGCAGAGGCATTCATCAATATAATAGCAAGGAACGATGGTTCCTTAAAAATCTGCTGAAAACTCTCTTCTTTAGAGTGATTTGTAGTGATGAGAGCAATTTAATAAGTTTTTTCTAGTCATTCTAAGCACTTTTATGTTTTTGTAGAGTAATACTTTCTAAAAAATGTTGATGAGAGAAAGTGGAAGACAGGGATAGACCAATAATATTTTTAAAAATAAATTACACAAAATTATAAGTATATGTACTATTGCCACTGTTATTAGAAAGATGTAAAACAGAATCAGAATCGCTGCAGTAGATGCTCTTCCTCCTTTCCATTAGCTTATTTCCTACAAAGATTGGAGAGAGTTTGGAAAACATGTTCTAAAAAGTGATTAAGCAGGAATCGTACAGGCGTGAAAGAGGATACAGAATCTAGCAAAGCTCTTTCTATATTTTTTCCCTACAGTTTTGTAATGATTCATTTTATTGAAGGAGAAATCTGAGTAGGTTCAAAAACATTTTCCCAGAATAATTCCCAGATTTTAATTGACTGAATGACTTGGCAATTTTATTTGTTTATGAGGACCACGACTATACTTCAGGCTTTATATTTTATGTTTTCAATGTTTATCGTAGCTTATCCTCTCTATCTTTGTATTTTGTTGCTAACTTTTAGTGCACAGCTATAATGCAATGTCGTTGATGATAAAAAATAGATATCGATTTAAAGTAGCCATCTTCTTTAAACTTGGGTGTATTCATATTTAATGTTGCGTAATTGTTAGTATCCCAAAAGATTATAGAGAAAGTAAAAATAATAGCGGGAGAAAGGGAAAACAGTAGACAGCAGTGCAGTGTGTTTCTTCTTTGAATCAAATTCGTGTGTTTAGATGCGTATCTTCTTGTAATTCTCTATATTTGTTGTTCGTTGAAGTATATAATTTTCCAAAAAATGCAATCCCAAAAAGGTATTCGTTACGTAACCGTACTTGTGTTGATTTTTAATCAACTTTTTCTCTCTGTCTCTCTTGTTTTTAACGTTTTGCTCGCAGGGTTTGGAATCAGTTCCAGCTACTACTAATCCCAATACAAATAGTGATACTACTACCACTTCAGCAGCAGCAGCTCTTCCTGCTGGTGCTGACACTGTTGCTACTTCCCCTTCTACTGCTGTTGACCCTTCTTCCTCATACCCTGAAGAGGACTCCCTCAACGACGACTCCACAGATAATGGCAAGGCGATGGGGGCAGATGATGATGGGGAGGATGGTGAGTGTGACCACAACCACACTTGTTCCAATAACAAGGAAGGATCTGATTCTGGCCTAGATAGTGGAAGCAGCGTTGCTGATGATACGGGTAGTGCGGCTACCTCGCAAGGGAACTCTTCTGGAGCTGAGGAGGAATGTGCTGGAAATAAAAACGGTGGTGCTAATAACCCAAATAATAATGTGCTAGTTAAAGAAGAGCCCCCAGTGAAAGGTAACGTTCGCAGTAAAAAGCAGCATTCGAAACAAGGGATCTCTCCAACCAATAACAACAACAAGAATAGCGTAACAGAGCACAATAGCGGGAAGAAAGTAAATTGCGGTGCTGATGGTGGTGAACGTAATAACAATGAAAGAGGAGAGGGTGATAATGAAGAAAAAGTAGATAGCCTGGGTAAAGATGTTGAGAAGCTGCATTTGTCAACAGGGAAAGATGAATATTCTTCCTCCGAGTCAGTCCTCTCTTCAGCCTCCTCTACTGATAGTGGGAAGGCTTCCCCTCCAACTTTGAAGAATGAAGAAGTTGAGGTTGAAACAGAAGAGGAAGTTAAGGATAACCTGGTTGAAGCACATTCACAATCCCTGGCCACATCATCCCCGCCACAATATAATCATATTGTTGCAGGTCCTCCAGTGAAAGGTATTACGGCGATGGTGATTAATTCACAGCATCCTCCACACTTGACCCATGCAACGGGGATCCCTTACAACGCTGCTCCACATCCGCAAGGAATCCCAGTGGCGGCAGGCCCAGTCATGACTACTCTTCCACTCCAAGTGGGATGCCCTCCTGTGATGATTGCAGCCCCAACTGGGATGCCATTACCCCCTTTGGTTCCTGCTGCTGCTCCTATGCATCCCGTACAACATGTCCCACCTCCTCCTCCTCACCAAGTTAATGGCCCTCATCATCATCATCATACGCACCATCATCATCCGCAGCAGCACGGTCCTAATCATGGACATCACCACCAAACTCATCATCATCATAATCAACATCATAATATCCATCATCATCCACATCACTCACTTCACATCCCCCTCCGCCGCCACATGTTGGCGGTCCACCACCACCGCCAACTCATCATTCTAATTATCCACATCACCATAATCATCATCATAATCCAAGACATTATGGCCCTCATAATAATCCTCCTCAGAATCAGAATCCTCCTGGACAGCAGCAACCACAACAACATCAGCCAGCTCATCATGTTCATCTGGCTCAACAGCAGCAAGCACCACCCCCTCCATCGCAGAATACTGGAGTAGTAGCACAAGCTCCATTAGCCCCACCTGCGGTCGCCGGACCACCACCCCCGGGTTCCACGCCGTATCATGTATACCCGCATCCCACTGCTTATGTGTATGGCCCACCACCCGCACCTGTGTACAATGGTAATTACCTAAAACATTTTGCTTCTCAAAATCCTTTCTAACAAGCCAAGAAAAACTTAATTATGTTAAGCACGTGCACTTCCCATAACAATACTTGCCTTCCGCAACTTACGTTTCTCCGCCGCCACATGTTGGCGGTCCACCACCACCGCCAACGGCTCAACAGCAGCAAGCACCACCCCCTCCATCGCAGAATATTGGAGTAGTAGCACAAGCTCCATTAGCCAAGAAAAAACTTAATTATGTTAAGCACGTGCACTTTTCCCATAACAATACTTGCCTTCCGCAACTTACGTTCTTCAGTTTCTTTTAGTGCATTGAATTGATTGCTAAAACACAATTTGCATATATTTATTCAACTACCATCATCGCTGCTATTTTTGCTACTCCTTAATTTCTTAAAATGTTTTTGAGTGCTGCTTTCAAAGCAATGATGGGAATGGGGATGAGGTTTTTCTGAAGTTTGCTGCTTCACAAAATCTATGTTCTGTGTTTGCTCTTCTGTCCATTTACTAAATTTGCCATTTTCGCTTTATTGAATCTGTGCATATTTGTAATAGATTTGAGAGTTGGGGGCTCAAACAAAATTATTTCCTTCTTTAATGCTCTTTATATTCTAATTTAAAATCTTCAAAACATTCATCATCAAAAAACCAATTCATCATTCATTTGCAAGTCTCAATTATTTTTAATTCATTCTCTGAAGCCAGATGAATGGGTTCGGTAAGTTGATTTGAACATTTCAAAACATTGTCCCAATATTGCCTCTCTTATTTTCTAGCCATCAGCAAAACTTGTGTAGTTTAAGGGGTAAACGTTTGAGATTTTCTACCATTTATTGCCATTTACTATTCAAGTACCAGCGCAGATCAAAATCAAACTCAAACTAATCGTAGAAAGAAAGTTATAAAGTAGGCCTCGATCGATCTCACAAGCAAAAGCAAAAAGGTTTATAAGTAAACTTTAAGAGTAAGTAAGGGTTTGTAAATTTTGTTTGTACAGCTTGAAATGGGTTGTGTGAAAAGACGAAACACACTCATGTAACTATGAACTTGCTGGCAGTAGATTTAGATGTAGACTTCCATTTCAAAATATTCAGCAAGAATAAAAATATCGATTGTTTTCATATCTT
>JAHZNK010000462.1:0-14372 GCA_027744615.1 Lepidocyrtus cf. nigrosetosus NNG-2020 | reverse complement strand
TGTGCCGAAGGCCATTACCACAAATGTACAAAGGCGCACATCGACATTTGCAAAAAATAATTTTCTGTTTCATCTGTAGTTCTACGCAATTCAGCCTAATTACGGGAATGGTTAGGTAATAAAGGAAAAATGAGTTGTAATAATAATTCTAACTTGTTGCCGGCCGGCTCAGCGTATTTAATACCTCCCGTCTCTCAGCAAAAAAGAAATCTTCGGTAATAATGCGAGCATTGACCGTTCCTGTAAAAAATCTACCTTAGAGCTAATATAATCCTAGTATTCAATGAAGACAATGGAACAACGTGTGAGCTATAGTAATCTGCACACAGCTTCAATAATCTCTCAACTTGGTTGGTCTTCTTATCACAGTCACAACCTAATTCATTGCCAATTTCTTTCCATTCTTTCCTTCTATTCATTTCAGCTGCCACTGCAATTTAAAAAGCTTACGCATACTTTTCTGCGTATGTGTTGACGCCTGTCGACCTCAATTCAGGTACCTTATGAGGCAAGGGTAAGCAATCAAGAAAGAAATTAAGACTTTTAACAGATTGTTCTTCTTCGTCAGCATTTATCCGGATTATTGCTTTCCTGCCAGCAAAAATTAATTGCCACTGGTTTGCAGGTTCCCTGCTGATATTTCATATTTCTCATCTCATTATAATATCCTCGTAAATCTCTTTCTCTTCCTTATTTACAATTCTTTTTGTAAAAGTTGTCGAAAATAAAGATAGAAATCATTTTATTTTACAAGGGTAATTATTCATTATTTTCTTCATTTATCAAGATGTATTTATCATAATATCATGATTTGCAATGTAATTCATTGTTGAAGCTGTGAAAGGAAGTGAAAATCTAAATAGAGTAATTAAGATAAGATGATTTTTAATGTGCTTCCTCTGACAATGAATTTGAATAGAGCTTATTCAAAGACTGAAACTGTATTTTAGACTTGTAAAAACTCCTTTAAATTTCTACATGCGAAATATATTTCAAATGGTGGATGACATAGCAGCAGAAACAGCGCTAATGACCAGTCTCATTATCATTGAACATCAAAACACAAACATCCCATTCTTTTTTCACTGCTGCCTGTACCAAAACATAAAAAATCAAAGCAGAAAAGTAATTGCAAACAGCCTTGTGGCTCTTTTTGCCCATTCGTTTGGATTGTGATGAACTGAATAGAGTTTTTAAACAGATTTTTGCCCAAGTCATATGAATTGATCCCTAACATCATCGTCAGGACTTGAAAGCGTCATCATAACAAAATCATTGGAAAAGACACACGCATAATAGCTTTTTGCTCATTTTACGCATTCGCCTAATTATCAAATGGGATTGGGGAAATTAATGAAGCATTTTGTTGCTCAATCAACCCATTATACCTACCACCAGCAAAATTAAGCTGATGATGAGAAGGTTGCTTTGAGAGTAAAAAGTGTAATTTTTATACTATAAAATATTATGAAATGGTTTGATTAGTAGCAAAAAATGACCTGCGGAGACCTGACAAGATAACGACAGAGTCGTCACAGGTGAAATGACTGAAAAAGGTCATAATTTAATATGTGCATAAAATATTTAAAAATTTCCATTTAAATTAAACAAATAAAATGCTTTAAGGAAAAAATATAAATTATTTTATCTTAATTAAGAGATGATTTTGGATCGCGTCTCCTTTTAGCAATGAAATTTGCAGAATTTGTATACGTCAGTGACAAGTCGCTTGAAGCAGTAGCTAAATATGATAACCTGTGATGAACTGGGACTTGATAGAACAATTAAAAAGCTTGGAAATTAATCCAGAATGCACTTGATCAATGATGAAAAGTGTCCTGAGATATTACATATTTTGTTTACAATACCTAATTAAAGTTTGTAATTAGTAGCATTGCTTCGAGAACGAAATAAAATATGATTAAATGACCTTAATCATAATATATGGAGTCATGGATAGCTTAGGACTACTTTTTATATGGCAATGAATAAATTTGCCTCATATCGCGTGAATTTAACGAGATTTTTTACATGAAAAGTTAATTAAAATAGACAATAAATGTTTCCCTTATGTAGGATAATGCTTTTATATGGAACCCATTAAAATGCAGGATTTTGCGCTTATGATGATCTGACTATTTAATTTATGCCAGAATCAATAACATTTTGTTTACTTAAAGAAGTTTTTGTCTTTCTTTAATAAAGTAAGTTACGCAACTATCACATTATGTATGAATTTAGAATGGTGAATGACTATTTCTATAAAGAAATTAAAAAACATCCGTCTGGGGCTAGGTCTAGTCGTTCAACTCACCCAACCTCTTCACTCATACATGCACACCTATCCATTTAGAAATTCAAGAACAATCATCAAAATTCACCTCATCACCTTTCCTTATTGACTAATCTGAAGAAGTATATTTTTTCTTTCTAAAATAGAAGTAAATAGGTACCAATCTCATCCAATCTTTCTCTTTTTGTGAAGCATTTAATGGATTGTTATCAGCCACCCAAGCACATCAAATGAAAAGTGTAACGCTTTAAACTCTAAAAAATCCTCATCTATTCTCATCATCATCTCAACCACTTCACTTTTTTATAGCAGAAATGGATACAAAAGGAAAAAATCCACATCCATCCTTTTGATAATATTTCATTGCTGCATTCTACAATGTCCTACCCGATTCAGAAGCAATCAGCAAAAAACATTGCACATTCATGAAAAAGGAAAACCCTTCCAGCAGTAAAAAGAGCAAGAAAAAAGGAGCGATAAAAAATAAGTTTGTATTGTGCACTAATACCTGCACATTACATAAACTCAGGTATGCTCACACATTCTATGACCAGACATATTTTCACTATCAAAACCACACGGCTGAGTTGCTCTTGTTTCTACAAAATAGAATTGTTTGCCTCTGGAAAAATGAAGATTTTTTTTTGCTAGATCAACATCATCATCAACGTTTTATCAACAGCCTATTCTTGTTCATTATTAAATAAAACCTCATTCTCTACGGTGGTTGCTTCCAAAATAAATTAATACTTTTTTATTTAGCTTCTGTTGCTCAGCTAAATTAACCTCTTCAAAATACATAAACGGAGTGGACGTAAAGTAAAAGTGAAACATGACACAAGTTTTTTTTCGCAAGGATGAGTAGGTGGATTTGGTTGAAGAGGAGGTTGACTCTAGACTGCCTGACTGTATGTCGGTAAGTAGCGGTTTGCAGTTTTGAAACTAAGCTTGAGTGTTTTTGGAGTTATTACATTACGATGACGGTAAAGCTCATAAAAGTCTAGTCAACTTGGACCCTGTTTGTCTGTTGCTACTTGATTGTCGCTTTTCCATGTTAAGTAAAGAGGAATAATTTTAGCATGAAAGCGTTTACTGACAATTCAGAGTTATTATTGTCAAGTTGAGTTTTTTTAACTGCGGGTAGTAATATATATTTTTGCGGAACAGCAGCAGTAATAAACAAGAATGATGAAGATGATAATGGTCTGAGTAACCACCCCCTTCAAACCAGGAGCAGAATAACAGCAAACAATGTACTTACTTGGACATAGTTTAAAAGTTTGCAAATATGCGCAACTTTTATTACATTGTTTGAGATAAATTTGCAATCGAACACGATGGAGCTAAAACCTTTTATACACATTTTATAGCTTTGAGACCATATTGCATATATCACATGAAAAGTGTCAATCCTAATTTTGCAACTACGTTATAATGTTTTGATTACACCAAATTTTAAAAAGAGTTCACAATCAAAATCATAGGCATAGTTATGAATTTGGATACCTTGTTTCACACTTTCATACTCTCTTTTTTCATGGAAGGACATCTTTTAGTATATAAATATTGGTATTAGTACAAGATCTGATTTTTAGTCTTATTTTTATGACTTTCCATTTCTCTACACCATTAAAAGTATTCATATGGTTTTACTAAAAATACAAACTCGATAGTAAAAGAAACTACTGGCTGAGTTGCAAAAAGTATAACAAAGTATAGGCATTTTTAAATATTCAAACTTATTATGCAATATGTTAACTCAAGTGTTTAAGTAGGTAGACGAGTAGTAGTTTGGTTGAAAAGTAGTAAAAAGAAGAATTATAGGTAGTTGTTGTAGAACAAAATAGTCCATCCATCACTGTGTTTTTATGTGGCTGGTGATGGAAATGGACAAGAATAAAATAAGCTAATAATAATAACCACATGGAAAAATAATGGCGGTGGTGCTGTTGATAGTGGTTATGGCGGCAGTGATGATCTCATCCAACGATACACCTCCCTGCTAAGATATTTTTCCTGTGAGAGCAGTTCATCTTAATAAAAATGGTGCATATGGCGTGCCATGATGAATATTTTTCATTCCTCTTGAGAAAGGTGATTATTCTCATACTTCCATTTTCCTTCAATTACAAAGTACAAAGTAAATGGACTTTTGCAGATAGCTCGTGCAGCAGAAAGGGAACTGTTACGTTGTAGCAACAAAAATTTAACAAATTTTCTTAAAACCAATAATTTAAGCCTATATTGTTCTACATTTGAAGCTTTTTGAACAGTTATTATTCAAACGTAGGAAATATTTTGCATTTCTGCTTCAACTTGGTGCACCACCCAATTTTGGCAAATGTCTAATCACCAGGATCGTTATTTTTTTATGATTATTGTTGCTACTCCTTTAAAATGGAAATTTGAGCAGATAAATAGGAACTATGTTGCAGTGACCAGTCACTGTCTTCAGTATCGTTTACACGAGCAAACACCCATTTTTGCAAACATAATTGTCACCAACAATGCTGTAATTGTTACAAAGTCTTAGCGTCAGCGTGTGTCATCCATTGGAATCCCCCATGGCAAAAATGCTAAGAAAACTATTAATTTTATGAATTGTGGAGAATGACGGTGATCGGCATAATGACCAAGAAACGATAATGATTATTTTGAAACAGCCAAACCTGTAGTTTATATTAAATCAGAGAACGAACATTCAAATCTGCTTGCTCTTGTTCCGTCTTTCGTTCATTTAAAAATCAAAGGAATGTGCCGGAGGACCAGAATGATGTAAAAAATAATTATTGAAGAATAAAGTGCCCTTCAGATTTGAAAAATTGGCAAAAGAAAGACTCGCCTTTGTCATTTTAAAATGTAGCTGCAAAAAAGAATAGAGAGCAATTTAAATGCAAAACCATAATGTGAATTGACTCAACAAAAAACACCATTTTGTTACAGCATTTTTTACTGTCATTCTTTCTCGGGAGGAAGTAATTCAATTTTTCTTTCAAAGCACATTTTTCATTCAAAACCTTGCCCGGAAACCCGTCCCTAATTAGCGAGTTGTCTTCAAATGGAAATTGCAAAATAATTTTACATGCATTAAAATCAAGGCATGGCCACCCTAGACACAGCCTAAAGAATTATAACTTGACTTGAATTCTAATTTTTATTCGCAATTACGATTCATTTAAATTCATTTAAATCCCTTAAATCTTAAAGAATAAAATGATTTGTAAAAGAATGTTGTTATTAGTGCAGATGAGGTGGAAGGTCACACCAAAACCTTTTGTCATTTTAACATCATCTCACATTCCCATTATTGCTCACAGGTGGGAAGTCAGCAGCAAGTTGGTCCTGTAAATGAGCTGTTTTGGCACATGTCCATCCTTTAAACCTTTTCAATTTCCTCATCATCATAATCAATTCGCAATTTGTTTTCCACTCCTCTCCCCCGGTGGCATCCATTTCCATTTAGACTTCATTATAATCTCATTTCACCATTTGAACCTTCCATTCACCGTTCAAAACACCACATAATTTAGCCTTTTTATTGCTGTTATTCAATTGAATTGCAAAATTGAATTTGTTGCCTACCCATTTTACCCTCCACCGTGCCCTCGTCATGAGTTCACACATAATTCCAAATAGAAAATAAAAACATGTTTTAAAAAAACTTTGAAAGCTGCTGCTGCTTTTCTAGTCTGTCTTCACTTTGCAAACAAAACGCTGTTTTTGTATTTCGCATTGGCACTTTTTGTGATTATGAGGTGATGATGATGATTATTAGCAAGTCGTTACCTGCTGTGCAAAGCATACTGTTCAACAGTGAATTGGGATGGTGGCGATCACCAAGTTTAAATTGAAATTGAAATGAGACTAGCCCTGCAATCTCGAAATTTGCATAGGTATTCATCACTCCGATAATAACTTTTTCCCTTGCAGAACCAAATAGAATTAAAGTTTTTTTGCAATATCATTTTCTTAAAAATTGAATTGTTCTTCGGACTGAACTTGTAATTTCTTTTTATTTCCAGCCACGAATAAATCTTGTTTCTGTAAAAAGTTATCCTGTCATAAGAACATGTGTACCTGTCCAACCACATCATAACCTTATTATTATGTAACTTTATTTTACCTGTTTTAACATTTTTATTAAGAAATTTTGCTATTTTTGTAGACAAAACGTCTTAATATATTGCGAATTCTGGCTTTGTTTATAGCTTCTCATAACGTACACGGTGCACGTTACCAGAGTTGGGAGGAGATTTATTTTTGCGAACTAAAGTTACAAAAAAGGTGAATGTTGTCGGATCTTTGTAATCTTCTTGAAGAAATGGATAAGTTTTCTTAAAGGGATGACGTTGATGATTTATTTGTGCACGCAATGAACAAACAAAACCAAAAAGTAACTTATTAAAATCTTCATTTACAGATTCAACGTAAAATATCCAGTTTTTTCGAATTCATCTCCTCCGCAATTGTTTTTGAGAAGGTTGAATGCCATGATATGATAATAGTAATGAAATGAAGAATGAGATGTTGATGATGACGAAGGGAATGAAGTGTTAGTGAGTGGTGCAACCATCAACATAATAATATTCAATTCACACTAGATTTTATGAAGTGTGTGTAGCTAGTTAAGTATGAATACATCAGTTATTAAAAAGAAAAATCTAATTTGCAAAAAGTTTGCACTTTTTGTGCAAATATAAGTGGACTGGTTTTTTAATGAATCATTTCATTCTTCGACTTCCCAAGAAGCAATTTTTGAAAACTGATTAAGAAGGCTATTATTCATACTCTACACGTAGTTTTACAATTTTTGCAAAAACGTTGCACATAAAAATTGTTAATTTGTTTTTGCATAAATGAAAGAAATATTTTCCTCATCATGGCAAATGAGCAACTTCTTCCAAGAAACTCATAAAAATTGTTAATTTATTTTTGCATAAATGAAAGAAATATTTTCCTCATCATGGCAAATGAGCAACTTCTTCCAAGAAACCCAAATCATTATGAGGAACGGATCATGATTAAGAAACAAGGTGGATGGGGCATGAAAGAAGAATGTGACAACTTGTTCAGAGAATGATTTGTGGTAGTAAAGCCAGTGACAAATTTAAGAAGTATTATCTTTCTCAAAAGGACAACTTGTCATCCTCAAAAGCATAAAGCTGACAATAAGAAATAAAAAACGGTGACGGTGGTCAGTTAGAGGAAGAGACGCGGTGTGTTTTTATCTCGTTCCAATTCCCCCTGTTGGGACAACATGTACACAATCCTATCACATTACCTAAGATTTTTAGTCACACTTTTTATTACTCACGTCAGTTCAAGAAGATTAATCATGTAATAACCTACTGGGTAACGATGAGCCTAGTTATTAAAATCAATAAGTTTTTCATCTTTAGAGGTGAACTCATCTTTATTAATAAATTTTTGGCTCCTGGATAGTTATAAAATCAATTCAAGATTACCTTCTCAATTTTCCATGTCCAACTTTGGATGTTTGTGTGAGGCTACTGATTACAAATGCATTTATGCATGTCCATCTTGTTGTCATCATCCAATTTATTCATGTCGATTAGGAATTTATTGATCTCTTTAATCTCTTTCAAATAAATACCTGTTCCAACTTACCTTGTTGAATAAAATTTTATCTAAAAAATGATCAAGGCTTGGCATTAAAATTGTAATGCGTCATGACACATTCTTCAACTTTGTAGATTTGCTTGTATATGAAGCCTTTTGTGTTTAATTCTTGCAAATTGATTCAAATGAGGAGTAACCAGAAAAAGTATTTTTTTAATTTTAAAAACATTTTTATGAAAAATGAAGGGTGAAGAGACATTGATGCAAAAGAATGTATCAGTATCGGACACCATTCATTGCATTTCACCTTCTGCATTTTTGACTTTTCCCTTCGTCAGTTTTATACATCTCCCAAAGCAAAGAGGAGAACACAGTTTTTCAATTTTGATCCAATAATAAATGTCATCGTAAATATTTTCATGGGCTCAGTTCTGCTATTGGGAATGATCTGGTGAATCTGGTGTGGTTGGGTTTTGGCGTGGCACATGTGGTCAGTACAAATACTATGATACTGATGAGTTTTGATCTTATTTTTTATGCCTGAAGACGTCTTAGAGTGTGTTTGCTCTTCATTTTTTCATCTCTTTAGGTTGTTTTGTTATTGCAGTTGGATTAGATTAGAACTTGTGCTTAAAATTGTCGAATACGATGATGATGAAGATGACGACGGCTGCTGCTGTGATGACGGTTGGTGATGGTGCCTATGCAGCACCCTCCGTTCTCAATTTTTTTCCTTGGAATGTTTTTTCCGTTTGCTTCTTCTGGCCATGCATTTCTGCTGCTGTTTTTATTTTTAAGTTTTATTGCATTTTGAGTGATTGACGAGAAATTCAAAATTTATTTTTTATGCCTGAAGACGTCTTAGAGTGTGTTTGCTCTTCATTTTTTCATCTCTTTAGGTTGTTTTGTTATTGCAGTTGGATTAGATTAGAACTTGCGCTTAAAATTGTCGAATACGATGATGATGAAGATGACGACGGCTGCTGCTGTGATGACGGTTGGGGATGGTGCCTATGCAGCACCCTCCGTTCTCTATTTTTTTCCTTGGAATGTTTTCCCGTTTGCTTCTTCTGGCCATGCATTTCTGCTGCTGTTTTTATTTTTAAGTTTTATTGCATTTTGAGTGATTGACGAGAAATTCAAAATGAAATACGAAACATCTCTCACATCATCATGATCAAATAGAGGAATGCAAGCTTATATTTCAAATTGAAAGATTAAAGTCCTTTTGGGATTGTTGTTTTTTGTTCTTTATTGGGTGATAAGGTGCTCTCTTTTTCAATGATGTATCCTGTTACCTATTTATTTACAGATTGATTGAAAAATGAAGAGAGCTCCCAACTCAAATTTTTTTATTAAGTNTGACCTACTCAACATAAATAATGAAAAAGGGAGGTGGAGGATTGATGATGATGGTGAGCAAAATCCATATTTTAAAGGTGTATTCATTTCACTATATTGACAGCCAAGATAATATCATGTAATATCGTCATATTTGATCACTCATCTTTTCTAGAGAAGCAAATGAAAAAGTTGCTCTTGTTTTTTATATTTTTAAGAGATGAGATGAAATATTAAAAATGGAATTATGATGAGAAAAGAGAGTACTATCAGTGCATTTTTATTTGTCTGTCAAACTTTTTCTTGCTGCTCCTTAGAATTTGAGATATTTGATTGTATCATAGTAAAAAAGAATTGACTAGTTACATGAGGCACATGAAAATGCAGTATGAGCTCCTAGCCAATTTTCATGATGCAAAATGATTCCTTTTCTTTTATCTGACTAATCATCTAAATCCGTATTGATTTTGAAATCTTGAAACGAGAGAATGAGTAAAATTTGTAGACTTGTGCATGCTTCCTTTAAAATTACGTACATACCACTTCATATCCTTTAGAACTGTAATAAAACTTTACAAAGTCATACCTGGATAAATCAAATAATGAATAAGATTGAGCTTTCTGGATGAATACAACAGACTGCGAATTTATGACAACATTTTTCCAGGTGGTCCGGATTCCACTCTTCATTCAATTCATTTTCATCAACTGCATTGTACAGTTCTTCTATCGATTTTTCAAACCAAACAAGTACCTTATCATCATAATAAATCCAAACAGTACCAATTCAATTGATGTGCAATGCGTGTAATTGCAAGTTTATAAATAAAAATAACAGCTTTTTTCATACCTTTTTATTGAATAAAAACATATGTTGACCTTTTTCTGTTTCTAAAGAAAGGAAAAATGTTTTATTTTCAAAGTTTTTTTAGACAGTAACTGTGTAATGAAGTTTTATTAGAAAAAAGAACCTTGTGCGGCATTGACAGCCCAAGTATTACCGATGAGGACCCTACTGGCACATATGCACGAAATCCACAAATGAACTATGATTACTAACATTAAAACCACACAAGGTTTATGATTTATTCCGACGTTGATGAGTAAAAGAGCATAAAAATTAGTTCGCTCATTTTTGGTCGGTAAAAAAATTGAAAAGGGAAAAAAACAAAATGAAACTGTTCCGAACTTGTCAAATGAGCATTCATCCATCGCATCGGAAAATGAATCTGAAAATGCATTTTTTCAACCTTGTAATTGAAATGCATGTATGCATGATCTCCTGTCATTATAAATGAAAGGAAATTAGATGCAATCGGAACAGAAATCGGAAAATTATTATTTAAAACTAAAAAATATTCCGATGCCACTGCATTTAATCTACATGATAAAGATGATGATGGCGGTCATGGTCTTTTTTCTCATTCATTTCAACTTTTTTATATTTCGTGACGATGATGATTTGATCCAGAAAAGGTAATCATTTGAGAAGAGAGGAGCAATCAATCGTCAATGATGCATTTCAAATTTCAAAATGCAACATAGTCCATGCGTCTGTAATTCAGCTACTAGCAACAGTAAAAACGTGGTTTGGCTGGTACGTGATCATCTAACGTGCCGCTTTTAATCAATTTTAACTGTCTAAATTACAAATGAGTGCATTCTCCTAATGTAATTGTAATTCTGATGATATTACCGTGATAAAGCGCACTGCTCCAATTGTACTTTAATTCAACTCAATTCTATTTCCCTATCTGCTTGCCTTTTTCTGTCCATGTCCAAAAGCCAGTTTAAATAAATTGGGAATGAAATAAAAGCTGATGGGTGTAATGTACAAATGTGTGAGCTTTAATAGGTAATAAAATATAGGGAAATGGAATTAATGCTGCTGCTGTTGTTCCTACACTTGCATTTCAGATGCATTTTCCACGTTTTTTTATTGCCATGCACTTTTTGGAGGAACTGCGTCTTCAATGCCGCTTCAAATAAAACGAAATAATAAAAAATAGAGAAAAAATCGAGTTTTATCACAAGTTTAATCTAAAAAAACAGAGTTTATATATTCATTTGTGTAATTTTAACCAAAATTGTGTACTATAAATGTAGAGGTTGAAACTGCTGTTATTATGCTCATGTTGTGTTCTGTGTGAAGTTATCTTGTCATCTTGATCTGCCTGTCTTTTCCAAGTTGATGATGACGAGGATCAAGATGGAAATGAAATGGGGATGGAGCCTCTGTGATGATGTTGCAACGGCTGAGAAAGCTGCTGGACAATTTTAATGTCTTGATGAGATTGGTTTAGTGGTAGCGCAATGCAGAAGGAGCAGAAGCAGAGCGTAATGTGTGATCTTGTCAATTTTTTACTTGGAAGAAAAACATTTTTGAAGAGATTTAAGTTTTATTTACTTTGGCTCGGCAATTGGAGACAGCTCAAGTAAAGTAAAGTTGAGCTGAAATTGGAAGGTTGAATGAGGAAAGTACGTGTTCACAATAAAAAGCATATCAGGACAAGAAAATAAATACAGAAAGGTAGAGAATCCGAGAATTCTTGTCCTTACATTCCTAACTGTATACTCAGCAAAATGTAGTGAATAGGTTTTGGTAACTTTGCAATAACCGTTTCAAATAATGACCAAGTACAATTAATACAAATAAAAAAGTAAAAGTTGGATCGTTTTAAGCTTAAAACTTGTTTGTGAATTAGTAAGGTCTTTTAAACAACATTTTAATCCGATTAATTTTTCTTCTAAAATAAAATTTTGGACCACCATCGTAGGAACGAAGTAACGGAATGATAAACCATAATGGGATAACATGGAATCCACATGATACAAGTTTCTAAGATTATCGTTGGAGTACAGGGGTGCTATTTATGGTGTTCATGAACTCAAAGCTGGCGTTTTAGCTCGAGCATAATAATTAATGCGAGTAAGCCGTGAAATGGATACTGGTAAATACAAATTCACTCGAAAACATCGATAAAAATTCAAACTCATTTTAAAAATAAGAAAGAGGATTACAGAATTAAAAATTTCTGAAGACGATGGAATCGCCAACATCTTTGAAGTATCTTTGGACATTGTTAACGATGCATTGCTGATTTGAATCTAAAACAATTACTCTTTAAAAGTTGACTCACTATCGCCTTTTTCATCAACTCGTCTCATGAACGGTCATCATATTATTCCCTCTCATCATTTATTAAGCATGATTAGATTTTAAAACTAATAAAAATCTAATAAGGTTTTTATGATGAACTGATGAAGGACAGCACATCGTTAGGAAAAGGCGAGAGCATGAATTCGGACAAGGTCTAATGTTGCATATATGGCAAAATTACTGTTTTGTCTCAAATCTGCTTAATATCCGATGACGGCAAGAAGATGATAAAAATCAAAAAAGGAAAAACATTGAAGAGGGGATGGGCTCTTTGTGATTCAAAGCCGTAAATTTACAGTTGATAATAAGATTTTGCACAGAGGCACCGTGTGATTACGTATGCTTGATTAAAAAAATTTACGTTCATGTAATTTAATGAGTGATGATACGAAAAAGATTCAAGTATGACTTGAAATTGCTTCCGAGTTTTACCTGATCCGTTACGCTAATAATCTTAATTCCTATAATCAAATTGTACTCAAAATAGAATAAGAAAACATAATTTAAATGAGAAAACAACAAAACCAAGCCCATTGGAAGAAACCGTATGTAAAAACCCGCATTGACATATTATTAGTCATCAAAAGTGAATGCTATTTTGACCATTTGTTTTAGGCTGATTACACAATAACAATACCATTTTTGATTTTGAATGATGCTGCGCTTGGAGAACAATTACGTAACTTTTTTGTTTTTATTTGGTCATCATATCAGTTCACAATAGAAAGAGCTGCAGCAGAGATGATATAATAATGACGAATGTTTGTAAATTGCTCCGTGAATAAATTCAAATGATCGACATCCATTTTCTTTCATTCTCTCGTAATAAAAATAGAATCTGCAGCTATAATTGCATAATAGTGTGTTGCTGTTAAGCAGTCAAATCACATTCTTATTACATGTCATATACTTCGTTTGGAATTTCCTGAGTCTTATGATGATATAATAAAATATAAGAGGGAAGGTATTCATTATGCACACCTGGATTATTATTAGTTGACAAATAAAAATGATATTCCTGTGCATTATTATTAGTCTGTGGAGTTTCTTAATCTGACAATGATGATGACAACCAAAATACATTTTTCAGCTTGGCTCAGAGGAGGAATTCAAAGAAGAGGACAATTGTGCAAAATATTATCTTCAAAATTTATGATAGAGATTATGATTATGATGAATAATATGATTGATCAAAGGAGTGAGGATAAAGATGAGCAAGTCATTCCCTCACGTCGTCGTAGATTGAAAAGAGAAGAGTTAAGGAAGAGGAGAAAACAACGATTATGAAGAAAATAAATGTTTCTTTAATAAAATGGATAATCATATGAAAGTGTCACGAGAGAGAGCTTGTATGACATGGCATGAGCGTAAAAGCCACATTCCTACCCACACGGAGATGAACAGGACAAATGATTATTATTACAAAGCCTACACCACTGTCCAATTCCAACTGATGATGCTCATCATTACTATTATTAAATGAGTCAAGTTTACTTTAGAATTAGAAGACATTACTTTTCGTTTTAGTAAACATGTCAAGGTACAAACAATGAAGAAGGTGATTTCGTGAAATGGTCTTTGTTCAAGGATGAAAAAATATACAGACGCTGTGGACTCTTTCCTCATGTTTAATCGTGCTTATTTTTTGCAATATTTACTTTACTGTTTCTATTTTTCAAATGGACAAAAGGTTTTTATGTTTGAACTTTAAATCTTATTCACCTCTCGGTTAAGTATCTACTCAGCAAAGATTAAATGGTCAGAAAAGTTAATTCAAATGGGTTTTTTAAGATTTAACTTCTGTTTAAACAGTTTGAATGTCTTCATCATGTCAACTTATTCTCAAGAGTATTATTTAAATATGCTAATATTTAAAGAATGAGCAGGGTAAATAAAGCAACACCTTTTGAGAGAGTTTCTCAAAATAAAAGTGTTTGCTCCCTTATTTACTTTGCCTAATTTTATTTTCTTGCAATTTTCTGTTTACGAATCTATCGC
>JAHZNK010000461.1:0-15942 GCA_027744615.1 Lepidocyrtus cf. nigrosetosus NNG-2020 | reverse complement strand
AATGATTTTAAAATTGCTTGGTCCATTGTCAACAATAGTAAAGAAAAAGTAATAATAATGACTTTTTCTTTCCACCTCCTACCACCATCGTATTTCAATTTTTCCATTATATAACCCATGGTAGAGTTTAATTTGTTTTGATTTTTATGATGATGATTCATTCCTGTCTCCCTCATCATCTTCGCCAAT
The DNA here is from genome assembly GCA_027744615.1 of Lepidocyrtus cf. nigrosetosus NNG-2020. Classification (NCBI taxonomy): domain Eukaryota; kingdom Metazoa; phylum Arthropoda; class Collembola; order Entomobryomorpha; family Entomobryidae; genus Lepidocyrtus; species Lepidocyrtus cf. nigrosetosus NNG-2020. The sequence continues at coordinate 15,753 of JAHZNK010000461.1, read as the reverse complement.
CAAAGCAGACATTCATTGTTATTTTTATGTTCCTTCTTGCTACCACATATATCCAAGTGCTATATAGTTGCCAGCAAACCAGTCATATGCATACACTCATGATTCAATTTGAGTTTATTATTCCCTCAAGTACAAGCAAAAAAAGTGAAAATCCATCAAAAAAATAAGACGAAGCAAAAAGCAGATGCTGTTTACAGACAGTTGTTGGTTTGGTGTGCTCATCAACTTGAAACGGAGATGAACAAAATAAATAGAATAATGAATAGTAAAACGCATAAAAAAGTAGAGGAAAGGAGAGATAGTTACTGACAAGTTTACCTTCTCTTCGTCACTTCATCATCGCAATCGTGGTGACCATATAGCCATGGATTGCATTAGATTGCATAAAGTCGTTGACATTTGGGTCACCTTGAATTAAGTTTGCTAGAGGAGTAGTGAGAGTAGTACACCACTTCACTCTACCTTGTTCCTATGATGATGGGGAAAGGGGGAAATCGGAGAGAGACAGAAGTGAGTGAGTGGTTTTGGAAGTGGTGTTGTGTTATTGCATTCGCAATGAAAAAATGGAGATCCACACGTTCTTCTTGAAATGGCACACGGGTAACTTCTGGAGCATGAACAACGGATGATGATGATATGATGGTGTAGATTCAGGCAAATTGCATCATAGTAGTAATATGTTGAAGATGTAGATCAGAAAATAGTGAATGAAGGGGAAATTACTAGCAAACTTGGCTCAAATTCGGTTCAGGTATGAACTCTCCTAAAGACCTAATAATAATACGAGCATGATTTGAGCTTGAAAAGCTGCATCAGCTACCTAAATTTTGTGAGATGAGATGTGAGACTGATAATAACAGCTTGAAATTTTTAACAGTTTTACTTGTGGCCATGCATACTTCCTCTATTATGTTCACTTGTAGATTTCTTTCACTTCCCCTTGAAATCCAGCTCACACTTTTCTTTAAAAGATTCATGTTGTGCATGCAACTGAAGTTATTATAAAGTACAAAAATGCTATTCATTCGGATTAGAAGATTTACTTAATCCATTTCTTACCTGACTGCGTTTAGAATTTCCAAGAAAAGTGTAGGTTAGTCAGCGCAGCGAAATGAGATGTTCACGTGTTTCCTTCATCGCCATTTTAAAAAAAATTGCAATGCAAACTGCATGTGGTATGAGAGTTTATTAATTTTTCATTGGAATAATGGTGCCTATCTATGCGGGTTATTGAGTTTCATGAGAAACTTGTTGGCTAAAAGTCAATGCGGCATCAGTGTCAGGTCACATTTGAAACTTTAAAAGCCACAAAGAGTTTGTTGTTGAAATTCCATTACAAATTCTTTTCTGATTATTCACATTATTTTAGCTAGTCGTGATGTGTTAAAATTAATTTGAAAAATTATTCAATCATCTAATTTTATTACAAAACATTATTGAAATTGACAATGAGGTTTTCCTTTCAATTTTATTAACACTTTGGATACTTTTTTATTATGAATTGCAAAATTATGATTTTTTTGTCAGTCCAGGAAGTTCAAGAATGTACACTATGGGCAGTATTTTAACTGCAGCAAAAGTAACAACAAAAGCAGAAGTCATTATCATGCTGCTCTTAACTCATGAAGTAAAAGGGTTTGGGTGTTCCCATCTTGACAAGCTAATCTAAGTAGCCATAACCAATGTCAGATTGGCGATGCTAAAATCTTCAATAAAAGTCTTGTCACATTCATATTCAATTACTATTCTGCTGTTGCGTGCAATTTTGCCTTTTTTATTATATCTTCAATCGCATCATAATCATATAAACTCGATATCTACCAGAAATGCCAGCATTTTTATTAATGCATTTATTATGAATTAAGCTTATCAAATGAAATCCTCTTTTTTGCGTTGTAAAATTCTCAACGTTTTATTTCTTTTCAAATGTACGTATGCATTAGGACTCCATGAGCATAAACAAGTAAACAATTGACAGGTTATCAAGAGATAAGCAGAGGGTCTGACCAAATCATGCTAAAGTGTGACTTACAGTTTTGACTCTGNTATGCATTAGGACTCCATGAGCATAAACAAGTAAACAATTGACAGGTTATCAAGAGATAAGCAGAGGGTCTGACCAAATCATGCTAAAGTGTGACTTACAGTTTTGACTCTGTGTGTGTAAACACAATTTACACAACACGCACTGTTTTTGCTCGGACTGTTCTTTTCAGATCGGTTCATTGGATGATACGAAACATTAAAGATTGGGAAGTGAATGAATGGAATGAAAAATAGTAGCTGTAATAATATAATAGCACGATCGTAAAAATAATTGTAAAATTAATATTAAAACTTGCATTTTGCTCGGTTACATTTCTATCCGATTTAATGATGTTAGTAATATTTCTTACAAATGCAAGTGGACGAGAGGTCAAATATGAAAGAGGCCATGACATTGTAGGTGAACCATGCGTAAATTATTGTTCCAGATTAATGTGTCAGTTGGTAAAGTATAAAAATTGAAAATTAAGTTTTTAGAAGGAGGATGCAAAAACATAATTTATGGCTTACAGACGTCATCCTGTAATAGAAGCAGTTTAGTTCAGTTGGGTATAATCATTGATGTTTATTTCTATTTCATTTACATCAAAATAGTCCTTGGAATATAACATCGTACTTTGCACTTTTTATATAAAGCCATACAAAAAAATCAATTTTAAGCTCATCTTCATAGATCTTAAGAAAAAAGTACCTGGTTAATAATATATAGGGGTAATCTTAGGGCATTATCAATTAAGAAGACACATTTATAGGCGTAATCTATTTCAAACGATTTTATATTTATTAATTCAACTAAACAGATAGCTCTTTTTAATCCAACAAATAGTCGTGCAAATGAATTCTCAATAAAATGATAAGCTATGACAGTCAATTTTATATTGTTTTTCATTTTTTTGCGGCAATGATAATTGATCATTATAAAAAACGATTATTTGTTGGAGGGGAAGGGACACATTGTCTAATTTACCTTGATTTAGTGAACAAGAGAGGGGTTTAACTGAATTTAATCTTCATTGCTTTTACAAAAAACGACTTATTCACTACGTGTGTACATATACTTTACCAGATTGGTAAACATAGTGTAAGATTTTAAGGCTCGCAAATTCACATCACAACAGTACAATAGTTTTTGACAAGTATGCATACTTACACAGAGCATTGTTGTATGGATCATATCTGCAAAAACAAATTAAATTACGAAGGGGTGTCCTTATGCTTATTTTTATCATTTAAGTACCTATGCTATTATTGTACACTATACAAAGTTAGCTTTTTTAAAAGTACTAGTATTAGCTTTAGGATAAATCACAGCAAATTTATTCATACATGTATTAATTATCAAGCATTTATACCCAAGTCACAGGCCATTGTTGTAATTATTTAAGGATTTTGATACCTAAAATTAGTATATCCTGATTGACTGATGTATGAATGTGCATCAAATTCATTTTTATTCGTTACCACAAACGTCATCATCAAGACGTTATCAAATTGGTTGATGGTTGAGGAGACACACCACACAGGATAGCACAAGGCTTGATAGATTGTGTGAGTGATGCGATTGTCAGTATATCATGTTAGATAATTTACATACAAGAATATTATGAATCAAATGTCAACAAAAGTTTAGTTGTTTTGATGAGATGTTGAGAGCGTTTGAGAATATCAAAGTAGGAAGCTGCATAAATAAAGAATTTCTGTCATAATGAAAATCCACGTGTGTACACTTTACACTGATGTGTACTTTGTACGCTTAATGATTTCTTGTGTATTATCTTTAAAAAATATGACAAAAAATCAGGGATTGAATTGGATAACAACGAAGAATGGATCAAGATTTTGATTCGGTTTACGATTTTGCCTTGAATTAAGGCGCGTGGAGTCGTGGAATTCAAAGCCAACCTAGAAAAAAATCAACAATCTCTTAATTTTTTCTAGAAAAAAATAAGCATTTTCCTATCGGCAATTTAAACCTTTTGATTGTTAGATTAAATCCAAGTGGGATGGAATACGCGAGACAATTTTTGATGATTTGTAAATTTGCCAGTGTGCTATTTCTGCAGCGTGTCTTTATTATACAAACTTGTATAATGCTCTGAATTCGACATCATTAATCTTCAGAGAAACAGAGTATTTTTCTCCTATCATCGCCAAAACATTTTTATATTGAGCAAAAAACAGAAAATTGGGCGTGTATAAATGGGATTTATTTATCCAGCAAAAACAACTCAATTTATGCATAAAATAGACTAGCTACATAAGGTATAATTTATATGCTAAAAAAGTACAATTCGTCAATAGGGATATAGAGATGTTATGGGCGCATTTATCAGCATTCTAACTCATTTTAGGTTTTAAGTCTCAAGTGCAAATTATTTTTTTCTGGAAACGTTTCAAACCAATTTCGCCAACTAATATGATAATTAGTCATAACATAAGCGTCACATACTTTTAGAAAACAATAGGGAAATAAGTTAGAATAGAAATAGGATAATATTCATTCTCACTAGCTGTAAGGTACCTACTTGCCATTATTTTTGGGTTAAACCTGGAAAATATAGGTAAAGTAAATACAGACAAGATGCATTTAGCCACTCTTTTTTGGAGACCTTGTAATTTCCTCTTTCAGAATGAAATTCGGATGCTCTCTGACAGGAGTGTGTGTTGTACATAATATTAGATTTCTTAAGTAGACATTTAAAAATAATATTAACTAGGGCTTGTTTTCTAAGCACAAAAAATAGGGTGAATCTTCGAGTGAGTTGTGTTTTTGGGAGTGGGTATAACTTTTTTCGTTTGCATAAAGCATAATTGTTCGTAAAAATTTTTAGGAGCATATTTTTTGTTTTTCTTCTAAAATATCACGGTGATGTGGTAGACAGGATGTTTTTGGGTGCTTGTGAATTTGGTTGCCAAATATGTTTTTGTAAAGAAAAATTTTGTTAGTTTTTTTCTTTCATTAGTGACGAATCCGGTTAAAAATTGTCGCATTTTATCCCGTTTTTTACAGATCGAGCGAGAATGTGTGTCTTTAGCAGTAAAAGTCTTTTTCGTAACTTTGTGTGGATGATGATGATATAAACCGAACCACTCCCCGGCAACAAAAAAACCTTCATCCTGACTATTTTGAAGTTGCCCATCCGCTTCTTCTTCACACTTTACTTTAAAAGTTGGGAGTTGTTTGATGATGATGGTGAGATGATCCCAGGCTGAGCTGTTTCTTGGTCAATTTATTATTACGCGCACAGGTATATATTTATCTAAAAATCAGTATCAGATTTTTTGGAAAATCGTTATTTTTAAAATGAGGTGCTTCGCATAAAAATGAAACCATCAGACTTTTTTTTAGAAACTTAAGTTTACAAGACATTCAAAGGGGAATGAAATCCTAAATCGGTTCTCTATAACGTTGTTTAATAGCATTTAGAAAAAATATTTATATATTGCTTCTTCTTTCAGGGAGTTAACTTAATTATTCAACTGAAGCGCATCACTGAGCGAGTTGTTTTCGAATAAATGTCATTTTTTTTAAAAAAGCACGGTATTATATTTTGTTTTAAGAGCGTGATTGAGATTTGATTTACCCGTGGTAGTATTAAGTTAACAAGGCTTTTTTATTTTACGTTTTCTTTTGAAGAAGATGAAAGTAAAAATGAAATGCGTGTTTTTATCTTATGTGAAGAAGCTGCTGTTAGTTCTTTCTAACAACACACATACAACTACGTAACTATTATTACAAAAAGTATCAAACCTTTCTAAGTCATGAAAGTTGTAACATAACTATAAAACTACAAAAAGAATCATGAATTTTGAAAAGCAAAAGGATTTAAATTAAAGAGCAGAAATAATAAAAAAGGATTTTGTAATATATACAATTACTTTGTAAGTTATAACTTGTACAGATTTTACAACGAGTCTAAAAATTCACACAATGGCTTGTAAAGAATTTTTGGCTTTTTTTATATAAGCAAGAAAAAACGATCTTTCGAACATGGAGAGTTTTCTTCTTTATTGATCCCCGTGCATTATAAATATATAAGATAGTTATAGATAAGTTTAATTAAGATTATAAAAAAGTAGAACAGCTCATTTGTCGTTATTCTCCGCATCCTTTGTTATAAAAAAGTACTTAAGTTTTCACAAAAGCATAAAATTGAAAAGAAGGATGTGTTATTTAAGGAATCAATTTTATATATTCATCGGGTTATTTACATATTCGTACACATTATCGTTATTATTGCACATGGTAGCAAAATGACAATTCCACGACACTTTAATGATATAAGCTTACTAAAAACGCTACTTCATCTGCTTTTTTAAACCACAACAACCAAGTTACGCTTGTCCTCTTTGTTAGGAATTTACAACCTCGAAATAATTTTCAACTTCGTTTTCTCTCGTTTACATGCATTATGCACGTATTACCTTAACTATAACATATTTAGTATCAAAAAGGTGGGTAATTTTATCATCGCTTTCTCTTTCTGGAAGAAATATCAAGTAAAAATAGGGACAAGCTGTAGTTTCAGGTACTTAATACTAACAAAGCTATTCCTTTTTGCTTTTGGATTACCAAGGTCATACAAGGGGATTGGAATAGTATATAACAACTATTTTTTAGATAATAAACTAAAATCCTACGATCATCATAGAAAGTAAAAGGATGAATGTGAGTTGAAGTGGAATTATTTGTTGAGTCTGAACTTGTGTAAAGGATTCTACGGTAAATATGTTGATGATAATGATGATGTATGTTGACGCTGAGCTCGCTAATGACATTAATTAACGAATCCAATATGGAACTTAAAAGTACTTGCCTCTTTGTTTCCTTTAGATTTAGCTAAAAGTTTTGTTAGCATTTATATAAAGTAATTAAAATAGATTTTATAATATACCCACTTGCGCTAGTGTTGGGTGAGAGTATTTACTTGTTAGTATGTAGCTATATATTGTTAGTATTTTACCTGCAATCGGAGGTAATCTGTTTTTTTTACATACAAATTATATTATATGTATCTTAATTGTTAACCCTTTTTATCTTAAGCAAAACATTATTTAATGCAAACTATTCATACGTGAAAAAATGAAAAAAATGTTGAAAAAAGCTCTTCGTTTTTTACAATGACATAATATATTTACATTAATTATATGAGTTCTACTCATAATTAGTAATTCCTAATTAATTGTCAATATATTATTATAGTATTTGATGTTGGGTAGCTCAAAACATCCTAATTGTAAATGTATAATTGGTTAATTAGATTCACTTGAGAGAATATTGAATGATTCGTGTGAACAGGAAACCGTGCTATATAAAAATAAAAAAATATAAAAAATAAACGAAAGCCAGTTTGTTACGAAAAATATATTTTATTCGGATATCATAAAAACACAGCATCTAATTTACCTTTACATACATTTATTCCTTTTAGAAATGAAAAACAATATGCTTATTATAACTATTAGCAAGAATGATCGTGTGGAAATCGGAGCAAAAGATATTCTTTCATAAAATTAGTAATATATTTTAGCCTAAGAAATTCAAATATATACACAAAAAATATATCTAAAAGTTAAACTATATATTAATGAAAAGTATAGAAGCAATTTTTGTAAGTGGTTGATTTATTTCAGTCAATAAAATTTACACAAAAACGTGAAATATATTACCTACAAAGCTCTGTAATTTTTATTTGCATAATGTTGTTTTTCTTCCCCTACTGCATTCATTTATTATGGAAAAAGACTCAAGCCATTATTACAGAACAATATCATTGTCTTTTTTCCTTCCAAAAAAGCCCATAGAAAATCCTTCAAATATTTTCTCCTCCCTCAACCAGTGAAATGTCGAGTCGACTGGAATTACATACTGGAAGAAAATGATGATGGGGGTAATAATCACAAGGTAATGTTTTCTCTTTTTCTTATATGCCAGCGTTTTTGCAAAAATAGGAGGTAGTGAAACGAAATGACTCTCTGCCATAAATGAACAATTGATTAGATTTTGGCCTTGGATGAAGGAATCAACCGGATGGAGCCAGCCACGACGGTATGCGAAAGTGTAAAACCTTACTCATATACATTTATATGCTTACTCAACCGAATTTGCATTCACCCTGAAAATTTTCCTTTCCTTCCAAACATCCATTTCGATACGAAGAAAAAAACTTGATTTTATAACTAAAAACAAATTTTACACGATCCCTATGAAGTAATATGCAATAATGAAGAATGATATGTTTTTGTTGGCTCCTTTCTTTTTATTTTCAATGTGAAACGCTCTCTCTCTCTCACTAGGCCCTATTATGCGAATTTAATGGCAGATGTGCATAATTTTCATTGCTTCTACTTTACTTGCGCTCTCGCAAATTATATCTATGTTCCGCTTTTACTACCCATTTACAAAAGAACGACTGTGGAGATTTACTCTTGGATGTAAAGAGATGGAACAGTCATAATTTTTTAATGTGTTTTTTCGAAATTTGACGAGAATATTGATGGTTGTGTGGTCATTATAAACCTTTCGGTTGTGTCTCACTCTAAAAAGTACCTCTACTCCTAGAATTATTACTTTTTTGCTTGATTTTAAACTGAAGCCCATATATACATGATCCTATTCTCGTGAGATTAATGTGAGTACGTAGTAAATTTAGGCATACGTTCGCGTATTTCCTGATGAGGTGACGACGATGATGATCAGCGTATCGTAACTTTCGCCAGTAGACAACCTCGATTCATCAATAAAAATTCTAGCTTTGCACTATTCCTGGCCATGAACCTTTTTATGTTTGTCTCCTCATTCATCCTGATGATCACACAACTACACACACACCTTTTGAAGATCCCTAGTTTAATGTATAGTAAAAAAGGGGTAGGCGAAAATATATTTGGCAATTTATTCAACGATATATTTCTCACTTTTGTAATTATTCTTTAGATATACAATGAACTGTGTGGAACGAACAACTTTACGGCATATAATTCCTTCTTATAACGACGGTGATTACCGTGAGCAAACAATTTTTGAAGCTTGAGCTGATGAAGTGAATATGACTTCTTCAAAAAAATATTTTTATAGATATGTTTTTGGTCAAATATTTCAGAGTTACCTCCCATTTCATGCATTTTTGCTTTAAAAATATCAGCGTGTTCGTTAAATAACATTTTATGCGCGACCTTGAAGACATTTTTCCAATCAACCTGCTGAGAAAAGGTTCAAAATATACATTTATGTTATTTAAACTTCATTATTAACAAGCTCGGCTACGTAATGACTAAAAACTTATTCAGATCTACCTGTAAAAACCCTTCTGTTTCGTTAATGTAACATTTGCTCAGCTTCGCAACTTTATTTTATGAAAAGTGACTTTCCAATGTCATGTAGTTATATTTTAGCCTTCACTTTTTGTCACTTTGCTGTCTACTCAGAGTCTACGGTTTTAAGTTTATTTTCTAGAAGAACATGACTTATTTTATTGGCTTCTTTTCCTCATCTCTTCCAAAGAATTCAAATCATAACTTTACACATGTTCACCTACATTTACTACGAAATGCATAAGTAGAGCAGTTAAGTAAAAGAAAATTAAATTTTACAATTTCGCAATGCTTTTTACACATTTCTAGACTTGCATAAAAACTTTGTAATTTCATTCCCTTCCACTTCACTACTCGTCCTCCTACTTTTACATCAAATACTTTCTCTAGTGACATAAATTTCTTTTTAGATCACATTCTTCCCATCCATACTGAATTTATGCTGATATAATAATAGAATGTAATTTTTCCACTAGATTTTCCTGGTGTTTTCTAAAGAATCGTTCCACCTTTACCTTGATTTTCTATGAATACCCGCATAGTTGACATCAACATCCTGAACGTTACAACATGTATTTTACCAACATTCCAGATACTTTTTGCTCAGTCTTTTAATAGGCTCGACCGTTCATCATTACATCTTTGAGCTAAACAGGAAAACGGGCTATTTCCAATTTGCCCTTGAGAATAAGCAATAAGAATTTTGATTTCTGAAGCAACAGTGTTGGAAAATATGTGTGGGATGGTGACACAAGCTTGTTAGGAAAAGGAAGGAAACTTCATCATATGAAATAAAGCTCTGAAAGACTTTTCTTCACGCACTTTGTTCATGTCGCGGTATAAAAAGCTGGATGTTAGAATACCACACATAACAAAAACTTACACACTTTGTTAGCCTCTGTCCCTAGTACCTTGTTGTATAAAGAAGACCAATGATGTTATTATATCGGTTAAAGGGGTAGTATTTTTTATTGAAAGTTCTTAATTTTCTCTAAAGCATAATAAATAATATTTAGAAATATTGTTTGTCGCGGTACTAACAAGTTAGTTTCTCCCCGATGAAGATGCTTGTTTAACACGGATTATTTCAGCGACTTGGACTAGAGATTGGGTTGTTGTTGTACTTGTTATTACCGAGAGCAGCGACAATCATCATCGTCGGTATATAGTAAAAGTAAACCTTGAGACACATTTTACGACCGTTTTTCCCTTGTAAGTGTATCAGGATATGGAGAAACTATAGTGTTGTTCTTATGCACTATTATTACTATTATTAAAGGTTCAGGCAAAAAAAAAGATCGTAAAATTTTGTTTTTAGCAGGAGAAACAGTATTAAAAATGAAGCCAGATACAAGCCAAAGAAAACAATAATAACAAGCAGAATAGTAAAACGTGAACTAAAAGTGTCTTTTATGCTGATGACATGACAAAAAAGACTTATGGTATATTGCACACTGATAGTTATAAAAAAGTAATTTTCACTTTTCCAAGCTCTCATCTTCTTAAATGGAAATTAAAAAGGAAACGCAAGTGGGTAATTATGCCCTATTCGTTTATAACATTTTTAAAATCTCATTTATTGGTGAGGCGAAGTATAATGAATTAAAATGTGCTAAATTATGCATTAGTATTGCATCAATAATGCAAATTGCCAAATTTTTTCAACGAATCTTTGGCTACATTAAGAAAGCCAAGCAAAAAAATAATTTGCGTGCAAAAGGAGCATCCGTTCCGTCTGTGATGTAATATCAGTGAATAGCTCGGGTTAACCCAACTGCTTTGTAGCAGATTGTAGGTAGAAAGTCAATAAGGACCATGTTTTGAAGAATGATTGGATTGTTCGTTTTTTTTGTGAATTTTTATAAACAGAAAGCTAATAAGTAAGTGAACCGTTAGAAACGACTGTCGGTTTTAATTAGAATTAGTACATTGCACTATGTCCTCGTATATAATGCCTGAAAGGAAGAGATGTTGTTTTTGTCATAAAAATCAGAAAGCGCAAGAAAATGAAAAACATCTTTCCGTGCTTATTTTTATTGCAAAGCTTTAAAATTGTACGTAAAAGGGAGCTAATAAGTTGGACTATAAGGTTAGAACTTGCTCTCTTTTGCAGGATCTTCATCCTCTTCCCATACCCAAACTTACGTTGATGGACACGAAGAATTTAGCCAACCACTGTGTAAAGCTGTTGGGTTTCAAATCTATGCATAATAAACCTTGTTTTAATGTAGCTTTAATAAGTTTTCATTTAATAGCTTTATTTACAAGCGGGAAGCAATCCACTCACTCCCGATTTGTTTGCTTCAAATTCATATGATTTCAGACTTTTTCATCATGTTCTACTTTTTTCCTGTTCGTGTAAATAATATATGGAGAAAATCGCTGAACAAGCACCATTTATGACATGTTTTTTCCGCTTTCCATATATACTATACTATGAGCATAAATTTTCTAAGCTGAAGTACATAAGCAAAAATAGCACATCAGAAAGAAATTGCCATATATTTAAAATTCAAGTAAACAAGATTAACAGTTGCTAAATTTTCAAATTGGAAAACATTTCGTGTATTTATTACCTTTAAATTTCCTCTACAATTAATTGATATTTTTCTTTAAAAAGAAAATTTCATAAAAGCACTTTAACAGTAAAAAGTGTTTACGATTTTTAGAAAATGTGTTACAGAGTTTACTGTTTTTAACGCAGTGACCAATACGCAATTTAGTTCAGAGTTATTTTGGGATAACTGTAAAATAATGTATCCAATTTAGGTAGTTTGCTAATTTAAGCAGAAGGGAAATTGTTTTTGTCACACGAAAGAGGTACAAACTAAACACGAATTTAATTGGTTTGTTTTCGCTATATTTTTGTTTTCTTTTTCACGCTGTTCAGAGAGAAATCGACGGGACTTGTTAAAGTTATCCTAAAAGTACATTATAAGCACTTGTAATTAGCACATATTAATAATAATTTTGTTTTTAAAGGAACGTATTTTGCCACCAGGAATGACCTGCATAGTCATGTTTTAAAGTTTAATCTAGCATGCAAATGTTTTATGACTTGATTGTTTTTCGTGACATTCACAATCCCTTTTTAACAATACATAGATTTTATTGTCGTGTGGACGAAGTAGGAAGTCATAAATATAGCTGGGTCTCTGGCTTAATTAAACAGTCAAGTTTTATCATGGATGTGGTTTTTCCACTCGGGTGACTTTACACAATCGAAACAGTGGACTATGAAGCTTCCAAAATACAGAGTAACATTTGAATAAGATTTCATAAACATGAAAAAAATCCTTGCTTAGTTATTCATCCACAAAAATTATATAATTATTATTAATTGTACATAATCAATCGTTTTAAAGGGGCAATTGGTTTATATTTTTACAAGACTTTGCTGAATCTCAAAGATTTACATAGATGCATAAGTGTTTACATGCTACTATTATACATATCTTACATGTCCCCATGAAATTGCTACAACAGACAAGTAAATACTTTTTACAATGCCTGCAACAAACATACAAATTTCAGGTTAATGACAAGGTTGGTTGACTTATCATTAGTCGTAATAAATAAGTATGTGGCTCTACATCGGCTGTGATCGTTATTAGCAATCGATTTTAACCTTTGCATTGAATTGTCTTTGAATTAATGATCGTTGAAGATGTGCGTGCAATCGTAATCATTCATTACCATCATCAAAGTGAACCTTAAGGGTTAAACCAAACAATTTTATCTCTCTTTTACATTAGTACATTGTATTTTACAATGTATTTTTGTAGGTACATTCATATATTACGCAATTGCAGGAAAATGAAAATTTCGTTCAAGCAGAACTTTAATACTTTTTTGTGGGGAAGTTTATCAAGCCGTTACGTAAACAAAAGTAAACAATGTTTCTGTCTGAATTTTACCAAATTTTATACTAAAATTTATATGCAAAAATGGAGGAAAATTAAGAAAAAAGCAATAGATTAAATATATTTTGCGGATTCCACGCAAAAAATTAATGGATAAAGATTCACAATAGTACTTGCTTAGGTACAATCTTGGCAAATCAAAAACTTCTACCGTGAACAAACTTACAGATAATTCCATAACAAATTAAAATTGTGAGAACCCCCATGATTCTAAGTTTAGCAAATGATTTAGCCAACTATAAGCTAATGTAGAGGAATTTAAAAAAGTTAGCTGGAGGCATTACATCAGGAACGGGTTAGAAATTAAAAATACAATTTGACAGGGCTACCCCTCGCTCATTTTACGCGTTCTTCCTTGTATATAAAACTTAAAAGATCTTTAATAATAGTTTAAATGCTCATTTATCCAAACTGCAATTAAATTTTAACCAGCTTAATAAACTGCTAAACGAAAATGTTTAGTTCCCCACATTTTTATTCGTTCTTTGACTTCCCATAAATCTCTTCTCATCATCAACCGACCAATACACACATAAACCATGACTCATCTCTCATCGTTCATATCATTCACTATCATCACATCCTTATTCAATGTACCACATCACCTCGCCATATCAGTTTATAGTTTATTAATGCATATTATTGGCAGTCATAATGTCAGCGAACTAGCATAAAACTTTGTTTACCTTGTCCTAGGCTAGATTTTTATTTGGTCTGCCTAAATTCAATTGAACAGGAAATTAATTGCTAATTAGTCCCATCAAATTAATTAACTTCAAGAACAATAAGATGTTGACTTATGATAACAGACTAAACATGTTTTCTTCAATGAAAATTCATGACTGCTCATCGTACTCGTCAGAATATAATATTCATCTTTTTATATGACATGTAATTATTGATTCCTGACAATAATAGACGAACGCGTGCATAATACGGATACAAATCTTTAATCTTGCTCATTTATAAACTAACAGGTAATATGATCTCATTGTATGCAGTACAGAATTAGATTAAGAGCCATTCAACCGGGGACTGTCTCAATGCAAATATCATAAGCCATTGGTAGGTAAACAAGTACTTTTGCAGTTTTATTATTATATTATACCCTTTTACGTTACGCTCAAACTTTAATGATTAGAGTTTATTAATAGCTTTATATATGTACGTTTCCAAATTTAGTGTAGTACTGTAATTTGATGTCTATATCCTATTACAATATTGACAAAAATACATTAATTCTACACACGTAGTAGCATTTTAGATTAAAGGTCAGAGGATAATGCTAACTTTAGGAACTTGCACTATGGTGTAAGCAAACTCACAGATTTGTCCAATATTGCTCAATTACAGTCAATCTTAATTACCTGATTTGTAATTAATTTATCAAAATGGTTGATTAATGATTAGATTTATTATACTTTAAGTAAAAATACAAATTTCTGGATTATTTAGACGAAACAAGTTATAAAATCAACACTTTCAATACAGAAAGTAATTAATTAAATTATACACGATGGAAACTTAAGTTTATTCCAGAAGTTAAACCGGTAAGCATTAAACACGCTTGAGAGATTTGCATTTTTACTATTCATATGACACTGATTTGGTACCTACGTACCAGGAAATGAGTGTTAGATTAGCAGTAGTCTTATAGCAAAAGTATTAAAGTAGTAAATATGATCGATTACGCAACAAATGTAGATCAAGCAGCTAAAGTCTGTCCATCTAATCAAAAAGGGGACTTTGGAGATATTAAAACATTTTTGCAATGTTTTACTGGAAGGTAAAAACTAAAAAAATCTCAAAATTCAATTATCTAATACTTAAAAATCCTACTCTTTCTACGCACTTATACTTGTTTTGCATAACATGGAATAATAATTTATTAATTATTATCCAACAACAATTTACTAATGAGGTAATTCTCATAACGTGAAATTAGCGCATTAAAACATGTAATCAACCGACTTTGCATTGCCATCAATTCTACTCATTTCTATTTCCCATATAATGACTGCTGACTGCTTACAAAACTTAAGAAGAAAAATTGTGAAGCGTGAATAGTGGAGAACTGCAAACAGGTAAGTGGAGGAAAAGAGATAATTGGATGCGCAAACTTACTCAAAAACAAAAACATTACTTAAATGGTTTATATAAAAGCTCGGGGTAATTAATTGCAGCAAAGCGTACTCACTACCGCGTTATAATTTAAGGTAAAAAGTTTCCAGGAATTGAAACAAGTATTTGTATACTTAATATTTATTCATGCATGTACCTATATAGATGGATCTACTATTTCTGGGTTACAATGTGAGAAGCTAATGTAAAATTCAGGTGCGTGGTTCTGTTTTGGAAGAGATTTTATTGGAAACAGTTTGAAATGGATTTTTATACCCTAGATATTTCCTATTATTAATATTTAATATTCAATCAGAACCGTGTCTTGTTCTCGTATACATAAAAATAA
>JAHZNK010000460.1:0-16841 GCA_027744615.1 Lepidocyrtus cf. nigrosetosus NNG-2020 | reverse complement strand
AGGGGTATCTTCATTCCTGCAAACTGTTGAATGATATTTAATAACGCTACGAAGAAAACAGAGGAAGTAAAGTACGTAAGATTAAAAGTATTGCTAACTTATTACATGATTGTTTGATGCCATGCATGATTATGTTGGCTTCATTCATTCAATTGAAAAACATTTTCCTGAGATAAGCACAGCCATAACTGTAGCGTAGCGTAATAGGCTCAATTTTAAAACAACTCAAGAATTCTTAAAACAAATGCTGTTGCTGCAACAAATCTAAACAAGAATGATTGTTTTCCAATTGGATCCAATTGTTCAATATTATTATATTGTTATTGTCGTTTTATTGGGATGATGCTGTGATTTTGATGGTTGAGCTGTGAGAGTTGCCTTTCTCTGCCTTGGCAATCGCGCTGGCTTTATTCATCTAACGGATGGATGGCTATCCCTCCCTCAAGACGTTATTGTTCCTTGTCACTGAAACTTGAATTTATTTTGATGTCATGATAAATTAAATATTCATCCGTCATTATCATTGACAAATCGTGAATGCTCCTGCGTAAAGTTTTTAGCATAAATGTTTTAGTTAAATTACTGTAAAGAACTTTTTTGCTAGAATTGTTAGAAAATGGGGTCGAACATCATCAGCAATGTAATCATTTCAGAACAATAAATACTAATAACAATAATGAATCAATAAATACATTGTTTTAATGGATTTCACTGTTTTCATATTTTTTAAATTCAAACAAACAACAAATATTGGAAAACAAGTGAGATGAGTTGATGGGGAGCAAAAAGTAGAAAAGGTGAAGTTGCATAGGTAGTATGTTGGAAGGAAAAGAACGAACGGTACAGAAAAGAAAGTAGTCTCAAGCAGTAGAGAAAAAAATGTTTTTGGGAAAAAGTATTAATGATTTTTTGTATCAGAGTTTGGTTTTTCAGTTCAGTTCAGGTTCATCGAACTGACCGCTGTAGTTACATTGATGCCAAAGATGCTGCTGCTGTTATTATTGTAGGTCGCTAGCGCTCTACGTTACCCATTATTGTTTGCCGCCGCCGCGATGAGATCTTATGCGATATGCAATATTATGATTAGAAGAATAAAGAAAAAGAGTGGAGAAGATGTAGTTAAAGTGGAAGAGTGGAAGTAACTAAAGAAAATGATTCTTACTATTAGTAAACAATACTAATCACGGCAAAATTCACAACAATTGACTAAAAACTGTTCTGTTATAAAGCAAATTTGAGATTAATATTGTTGTTGTATTTGAAGGGAAACCGTTTCCTAATCTATTTTTATTTTTTAAAGAATTGCTTAGTTCTGCTAGGCTGGTGTGTATGATCGTTTGGTAATAATGACGATCTGGCCTGATTTGACTAAATTTGCCTCATCATATCTGTTAAGAAGGAAGGAAGAATACATGCAAAAAATGTAAGAAAATGTCTTACTTTTTACATTGGTTTTTAGTTTTAGAGTATTAAATTTGGGTTGAAAACATACCAAAGACTTTGAATTTCAGTTTTATTAGATCCGAACACTTGACCGACTATACTGAACCAGTCGAGTCAGATTTTTTCTTTTGCGTATAACTTGCTATAACAAGTGCTTGGTTTAAATGTCATTATAGATTTGTTTGTTGCCGTCACCTTCATCATCGTTTGTATATTATTACTCAAGTATCGTATCGAGCAAAAATTAGGAAAAGGACCGGTAGAATTGATGATGAAATGGCGATGTTGTTGGTGTTATTATTATTGCACTTTGACAAGCCAAGAAAAAATTTCGGAGATATTACCTGGTAATGGTCTCGTTTTAAAAATGACAAATGTGCAGAGCTCATTCAATCCCAAACAGATAAAACTGAACTCGTAGAATTAAAAATTGAACATGAAGAAATTGAGGAAAGAAACTAAAAATTTTGTTGGTAGTAAAAGCAAAGGTGGAGTATGTACATATGAACGAGTGTAGGATAGCGGTGAGGGTTTATAATGTGTGTAAAATGTGATTTTTATAATGATGATGGTTTGGTGTCGTATGTTTCTAGTGATCCGCTCATATGATTTTAAAGCTTGTAAAAAGTAATTTGCACGATACATTTGAAAATAATCATAATAATAAAAATAATGATGGTGAATGGACTGAATAAAGTAAAAATTTAGTCAAGGAAAGAAAGATTTGGGCAGAAGTTAGCAGCAATAAGAAATATTGCTTTAACAACACAACAAAGCGGAAGACGATGATAAGGATGATGAAGCTGGTGATGATCATGATTCGAAGGTATAAATGAGTTATATTCTCCCTCTGTCAGAGTTCATCCGTCATCAAAGAATAATTTCTTTCCTTTTTTTCTGTGGATAACTTATTCGTAATATATTTAAGCACTTCACTACTACATAACCGTACACTTTTACACGATATGAAACGCTCCTTTTCAAACATCACAATTTTTTACAACTTTACATAGACATGCTGTGTTTCATACGTGTTTGTCAGTTGGATATGGAGGAATATGGATGGAGAGACAGAAGGAAAAAGGATGGAAAGTTATCACCATCATCATTGAATTCGAATAAAAAATAGTTAAAAGTATTTAGCCACTGCCGTGCCTGCTCCCAACCAAAAATTATTGTAACATTAGCAGTGCTACACATTACACGTTTCTTCTTATTCACATCTTTCTTATTAGGTAAGTATTTAGTAGTTAAAGTTTTGAAGAATTGTGCTCATATAAATTCATATTTTTTGTAAAAAAACCCTCGAATGCATTTCTTGAATTTGAAAAATATATATCATTACATACATAAAACGAAAAAAAGAAAAGAAGAAAAAGTTTGGGGGAAAATGAAAGAAAAACTAGTCAAACTTGTTGCTTAAATATATTTAGGAGGTGAAAAGAAAAGCAGATTATCAAACCCGCGAAATCGCAACAATATTTTTAAAATGTAAATTGAACGATTGACTATAATTCCTTCTTACAATTCCTTTTCCTAGTTAGTCACATACTTAACGTTTAAAATATTGATCATGCTTTTATATTAGGTAGCAGTAGCACAAGACAATGGACAGACAAAGTTATTTTGGCAGCCAAAAAGAAAGCTCAAATCTGATTTTCTATTAATGAATGGTCCATATTGAATTCAGGTTCGATGCAAGGAAAATGTAAAATGATAAAGACAATGTTGCAATTAATCTTGGTATTTTGATCATGTATTTCGAAATTGAAACTTGAACTAGAAGTTTTGTGTTTTTGTCAATGAGTAAAATTAATTTTTATTCCTGAGAATATCAGCTATTAATAATGGTAATTTTAATACTTATTATGTCTGGGAGTAAGGAAACAAGGGCTGTTAGTGTATAGAGAGGCAGGTCCCGTCTCGTCGCAAGACTTAAAATTAGCCAAAAATTCTGATTTGTCGTCACATTTCCTTCCCTTTCAACAAAGTCCATGCTTTTCCTATGTTTTGTTGTTTGCTTTATACATGTGTCATTTGACGAACAGTACGTGCCTCATTAAATACGTATATGATTCAATTTAAAATCATAGTCATCATCATCATCGTAAATTCAATCTTTTGTAAACAAAAAGGAAGAAAAAGGTGGGAGTGACCATTTCTAATGGAATTGCTATGCATATAATAAAAGTGGCGTGGTAGCAGAAGTCGCTTCAGCTTCACTCATTGTCAGAATCGATAGGACCATTCANGTAAATTCAATCTTTTGTAAACAAAAAGGAAGTTAAGAAAAAGGTGGGAGTGACCATTTCTAATGGAATTGCTATCCATATAATAAAAGTGGCGTGGTAGCAGAAGTCGCTTCAGCTTCATTCATTGTCAGAATCGATAGGAGTAGTAAAGTTCAAAATAAGTATAAGTAAAAAGTCTTTTTGCAGTAAAATTGTTCATGTTGTGTTTGCTGTTGCTCATAATGATATATGCAAGTTTTGTTTGACTTGACCTCACAATCGCCCTCATCCCAGTATTTTGTGTAATATACCGGCGCGTTGAAGGTTGCTTCACTACCCGAAACTAAGAAATGTGATTGTGTAATGTGGTAATGCGAATGAAAAAGGTGGTAACAGTGTAGGTTGTTTGGTATTCATAGACAGTCCTTCTCTACTTTAATTCAATCTGAACCTCAAAAAATCTTCAAACGTTTCTCTCCACCCATGTGTTTTAACCAGGTTTTTATGGCTTTTTAAAATGACTTGTTTCGGCTTCCGGTTTTTTAACTGTTTTACAAGAACATTTCTCCTTCCAATATGTGATAATAAAAGTAGCAAAAAATGTTTCTGTTTCTGGTCGCGTGTACTGTAATTAAGGGGTGAGCAGAACTTGAAGGTTTTATTATCAGTTGAGAGGAAAGTAAGTGTAGCCCCGTTCTTCGTTGTCATATTTTTATTAGAGTTTGAGACGATGATACAAACGACGCAAAATTTGATTTATTTTATATTCGCTTCTTTAAGGTAAATACATTATTCTAGTTCCAAATAATTTTACCAAAGGTTTTAATTGAGAATAGTTGAAAATTAAGTGCAGTTGTACTTTGAACTTTAGAGAATGCGGATGGGATGCGACATGAACAATAAAAGTTAACGAAATAGCTTTTGCGGGGGTCAAAGTCTCAGTAAAATGAAGTGGGTGACGTACTTTGCACAAAGAGTGACAGAAAAACAGTTTGTAAAAGAATGACAAGAGGAGGGATGCAGTGCAGTATGCAATGATAATACAGCAATCGTTATCTTCATAATAATCAACTGTACTTTGCACAAAGAGTGACAGAAAAACAGTTTGTAAAAGAATGACAAGAGGAGGGATGCAGTGCAGTATGCAATGATAATACAGCAATCGTTATCTTCATAATAATCAAGCAATTGTAAAAATTGGTCTTGTTCTCACTCAACTTATTTGTTACTGTCAGATCATTTTTGAATTGCTCTGTTGTCGTGTTATTTTACCAATAATCAACTTATAATGGTGCTTGTCATGTTGTTGCTCGTTGGGTTTGGCTCCTTTTTTATTAAAACCGAGAGATGAAATAAGAAGAGAGCTTTTATGCACGCTATACCAGGCTCAATTCTGGTTTGCAAGATTTAAAATTTAGTTTTCCATTATATTGATCGACATTTTGCATGTTTGTTTCAAATCTTTGAAATGCGACGTAACGCTGCAAAAATGCAGCGGACAACAAATATGATGAACACACTTATTATTATCATCCACTTCATCTACGCTTAATGGTCCCGTGGTAAGTTGATAAGGTATCAACAGGACCAATAAAATTAATGGATATAGCATTTAGAGATCCCACTGATGATTACGTTGTGTTGTATCATTTGTTTACGAATTATTAAAAATCTTTATTGATTCCATGCCTTTTACGGTTTGAGAAAAGTCTAGCAAATTCGGCGGCGGGGGTGGTGGCTGATGATAGATAATAATGTGGTATTTTTGCTTGTGAGCTACAAGCATATACGAATTGCTAATATCCCATTGTGCGTCTTTATCTTCCAATTCTCAATAAATCTCCTGTTGTCTCGTTTTTCTTGGTCCTTCTTTTCCACCTCCTCTTCCTCCTCTAAAAAGGAAGTCGTTAATATTATCACCCATTATAATGGATTTTCAAAATTGTAAATAAAATCTTATCTTTTGATGAGATTGTTTTACCCGGTTAAAATCCTGCTCTTACATATGAGTCAATGTTTTTGTTTTTCTTGGTAAATATTTGCATAAAAGTGGTAATGTATGAGTGCCTATAAATTTGTAAGGCTTGATTATGATTTGATTCTGTAAACAATTTCCTAAACTTTTTTTTATTTTTACAATGGAATAAATAAATTTTCCTCGTGATGATGAAATTGTGATGATCACTATTTGATTTAAACTTTATACTTGGATTTCAATTCTCTTTTTTTATCTTATTCCATTCTTGCCTATCCTGACATGGCATGGTGCGATTAAGGCATTCAAGGTATTTGGTGGGAAATCCCCTCAAGGTTTTAAAACTTGTCTCTTTTCTCTGCTGTCTGAAACGAAATGAAGCATTGAACATTTAAAGGGCTGAAAAATAAGGGGTTGGTTGTTAGTTGGTTTGTAGGATGAAGATTTGTGTTGTATAAGTTTATTTTTACAATCTGTATAGTATACACCTAGTCATCAACTTTGCTGAACGCGAGTAATTTACACTTCTTGCTCATTCGACTTCAGCTTTAAGAATTCTTTAAATTAAGTTTTAAAATGTGTTTCAATATTTTGCCCTTTCCATATTTTTATTTCTTTTTTCATCATCATCACGAACAACCAATGGCGCACCCTTTGCTTTGCCATCGCATCTCAACGAAATCATCTAATCAACTCCGAAGTCTTGATTCAGCTCAATCACAACCTCAAACAATTTGCATAATATTGGATGATATTATCCAGTTAAGAGGAAAACTTATCAGAATTACTGCTTTCATCAACTCTTTACTCTTGCTATGCACGTATAAACAACATTTCTTCATATTGCACATACCAGTTATAAAGAAATCTCTCAAGTTTTTATTTTTTGTTGATTATTAGTATAGGTTTTTAAATGAGTGTTGTTAGTTAAAAATAAATGTAACGATGGATTGGATTAGCGTGTAATAGTTAATAACACATAAAAATAAGCAATGAATAAAAACTTATACTGATAATAACGATGAACAAGACATGTATTCATATAGTCATAGCTTGAATAGCAAAATCATCATAATTTTCGTCTTCGTCATTTAATAGTGATCGCAATCACAGTAATAATAATAATCCTTTTCATAATGATGGAGTGGATGGCGACGATGATGACGAAGTGGTTGTTGTTCTTGATTTTGAAGGTAATTAAGGTATTAAAACAGCACATAAGTATTACTACAGTGCTTTTTAGCATTCCAGCTTTGTCTTAAACCAAAAAATATCTCAAAGAGAAAATCGAAGTTTCTTCCTAGGCATAATTTGCACTTCTTTAATGTAAGCAAGTTTAGCAAGGATTAAGAAATGAAATATTATTCCCTTTTTGAATAATGTGATGTTCTGGTTTTTCTCTTCTGATTTGTATGACTTTCTGGTTTTTATGATTAAGATTAACTGTGGAAATGGGCAATAACAATGTATCATATTTCCTCACTCTCACATGTGAATGCTCTGAAATTGAACTGGTATTTTTATTAGAATTTAAAAATGGAGAGAAAGAAAAGGGAAACGCATTTTTATTGCAGGAAAGATTTGTGAAGTTGTTCGAAAAAAGAATTATGACTACTTTTCGGTGATTACTCTCTTTTATATGTAATGACGCAGCTTATAGACAAGGAATGAACAAAGTCTCCAAAGTTTTGTCTTGAAAATTTATAAAAAAGATTTTGGAAAAGATTTTAAGGTGAGATTGAAAATTTGTAGAAATCAAAAGAAGGACTGATTAACATTAAAAACGTTACTTTAAGCTCAAACACTAACGACGAAAAATAAAATGATTTGGATATTTTTAACCAGATTGAATGTTCATATTATATACTGGAAGTGATAATGATCCAAGGCGATAACATGAACGTTATTCAAGTTCGCGTTTGTAAGACTACTCATAATATATGTACTGAATGTATATCTCACAAGTAGGTATTAAAAAGTGTACTGTATAAATTTTATAGTTTGTATCTGTCTTGGTCATTGGTATTCAAAGTTATCACAACCATAATTTTTTTCGTTAAATTATAATGCATACAATTACATACATGATATTCAATTCTTTTCATAGGCATCAACAGTATCCAGTTTTTTATTATAAAATATGAAAGATCAAAAGGGAAAAAACTTATTTCAGCAAAGTGAATGCGAGATTTTTTAATATTTTATCCATCACTCAGAAGACTGAAAAAACAACTCAAATGTAAATTAATCATTAATATGAGTATAAATATTTATCGCATAGGTATTTCTTATTTGTTATCAAACCGTGTGGTTTATATTAATCAATCATATAACTTAAGATGCTGACTAGTTGTTGGTGCTTTTATGGTGACTGAACGAAATGTTTGCTGCTTTCCCCCTTTTCTCCCAAACTCCTTGCTGTATCATTTTCTTTATTCATCACTCAAGTACAGTTTGAAAATCTAATATGAACAAACAAGTACGTTTGTATTTCATGATATAAATATTTATGAGAAAATGATGATGGCGATAATTCTAAGATGAAGAAGGGAAAATGAAATACAGTTTTATGATGATTTAGACAGGACGTTGAAAAAGAAGTTTGTAGTCTTGATTAAGTTGACTTTTTGATAATGAATTAACGAATGTAATTGTAGTATAGCTGGCACACAGTTGACTTGGTGCAGCATAGTACCAAATAAATCACTGAAATAATTAAAATCACTCTTTCTGGCTAATACTAACTACCTAGCCTAGCCGAGTCTAATTGATTCTCCGTATAAACAAGCAAAGGGTCTTACATAATAGGGATAACTAATACATTTTGTTTGTACAAAAATATATAACTACTATAGATGCTATCTGGATGTTAAATAAAATTCATTTTAAATACTGATATTTAAGTACTTTTGATTGGAAGTATAGATAAGACCAACCCAAATAAAACATTATCTCAGAAGACCTATAACTTTTCCATTGCCAGTTTGAGTATTTTAAATTAGAAAGATACGGACAGATAAAACTGTTGCTTACTCCTCAACACCTTACCAAACAACTCCATTCATATTTTTAAGATAAATATGTTTTCATAGCGGGAATATTGTGTATGATAATCAAATCACAATAATCATATTCTTAAACCAAAGATTAAATCTAGATTCGTGACAATATATTGTAATTCTGTTCAAGAAGATCCCTTTATCTGTTGCCTTTTTATACTAGTTTTATGGATTATTCTCTATTCATTCATAATTCATTCTTACCAACAACAAGGCTCATCACAAAGGAAGAAAAGAATGGATTAGTTTACTATGACTATGGGCTTACTCATGATGTTAAATAGAATTCATTCTGCCGTGGGCAGAAAGTGTGTGGACAGGCGAACGAATGTTATATTTTCAGGTTGTCCCCCTGGAAGACCTCAGTATTGTACATGGATGAAAAATGAAAGAAGAGTAAGATAAGAAACAAAACATTGATACAGGACAATATTCCGCCTCCAATGGTTTATTTAAAAAATGCGTTAAACCGAATGGAATAATAGGAAAAGTGAGCCTTGCGTCTGGCCAGGACTTCTCCAAACCACAATTTACAGATTAAGGTTGAACTACATTAGGGTAACAGGAGATAAACAAAAGATTAGGTAGGGAAAAAGCAATACACACACTTTAAGATAAACCCAGTATTATATTTTCTCTATATGCAGGTAATCTTTGAAAACTATTTTTCTAGACAATCTTCTTTTCACTTTTAAAGATTAGCTAACAATGAAAGTATTTAGGTAACAATGAGCTCTTATTGTATACACATGTGCGTTATATTATAATAATAAATACTTAGCATAATAATAATATGAAACGAGAGGAAAGCCCAAGATAATGTGCTTGATAGGGGGATAATTGTATTTTCGAAGATTTTTATACGAATCTTTGAGGAAGATAAAGAGAGAAAAAATTGTTCGACCTGACTTGTTGTTTGGGTGCACGGCATGAGGCAAATTCCCTTCGTTCCTCAATTCTTGAGCATCATCTTCATCATTTGCCTTTCATAATCATTATGTAGAAGAGTAGAGCAGGACAAGACTACTACTACAAGGCACTTCAGTTGCTTTTTTACTTGTTGTTCGTTGAGGTTATGTTGGTCATTGCTTTTGCCTTTTGCTTTGGTAAAACATAATAAAAGGCATGTTTTTTAAAAGTTCAGAGAGAAATAGGAACAACAAGTGGAACTTTTTTCTTTTTAGAAATGAGATGGCTTAAGAATTTTTGAATAATATCAACCAACAACATACACAAGATGATTTGAAACTCGACCCTGTATTCAGTTCTGGCTGTACTAAATCCACGGAAAACTAATAGTTAGCTAACCGGCTCTGTATAAAATGAAAATATCTGTGAGTGGAGTAGATATATGAAAGAGGAAAAAGATGATGATCTTTGGTCTGTATAAATGCCCGAGAGAAGAGCTGGTTGTAGATTAGTATGGATTAGGATGATCGTCATTTTATAGAGAGAAATATTATGAAGTGTCTTATTTTCATTTCATATTGTTCAAGCGATAGCCATATGTATCCATTCTCCATCTTCACATACTTTAATGATCATATCCACATTACACGATGAATTTAGTTGATCGTCAAGTGAGTGAGCTTGACTTGAGTTCGGTTCAGTTTGATTTTGTTCTCTGTTGAACACGGAAGCAAACAGGTTAGTGTAAGTGAAAGAGCATTGAAAACGAAGATGAATTAGTAGTGGAAGCAACTACAACGATTCTACTTTTCCTTCGAAAAAACATTTTTCAAAAGAATTCTTCCTTTACACTTGTGTTGGGTACAAAGAAAAAGACAAATGAAATAATTTGGTAATTTTAAAGAAGTAAGTGAAAGCAAACAATCATGCAACGCATTTATTTTTCATTAAAATAAAATAAATCAATGAGTAAGTTTGTTAAAAGCTGTAACAAGAGACAACGATTGATTGGTTTAGTGGTTTTTGTTTTTAGAGATCTTTGCTTTTGTTTCGAGTGAAAAGCTCAAATATTTTTGGTCTGGTGACTTAAGGCATCCTGTAAAACAGAAAGCGTTCATAGTGTTCAAATAATTAAAGGGAGACGAAGGATTAAAGTCTTTTACTGCATCAACTCAATTTGATACGAATTTTTAATCATTATTTTTTTCAATTGTTGCATGCACAATATAAAATTGAATCGTCTATAGAATTTTTCATAAAATTGAATTTGAGTCGAATCCATCCTACAACGGGACCAAGCAGTCTGGTCAGGGATTTGTTCTTAATTGAAAGAAATTCAAAACTTACTGCGTCATTCCGATTTACTTCTCCGTACAATCTATTGGAGAAAGAAAACTGAAAGAAAATATTTGATAATGATGAATCATGAAGATATTTTGTGGTGGTGATTGTCAGTTCAAGAATGTTTCCATGTTCAGGGTTGTGGTTGGTATGACTTGTGCTCGTCAAAAGAATAATCATCTTCTGATTTGATAATGTGTATTTAATAAACTTACACCTGTAATGTTGTTTTCTTCTAATATGTACCTATTGTAAATAAAAAAGAAAGTCATCTACGGTGATACTAATGATGAAATTGTGTATTTTTGTGTTTGTATCAACAGGTGGTGTATCTATAAACTATTTCTTCAATGACAGTTTCAGCTTATAATACTGGAAGCTAAAAACGGATCATTTATAACGGAATTGAAAAAAATACAGAGCAAGTGAAATTAGTTTTGTTTTTGCTTCGAACAGTAGGAGTGTACAAAACAAGAAATGGAACAAATGCCGATTGTCATTATAATAAAATCACCTTGACTAGATCTTGTAGATAAAGTAAAATTTCAAAACGTAATGTGAAAGTGGCAAACTGGATTGATTGCATTCCATGTTAAAAACAGTAAACAGACACGCGCGTATTTTATTTTAAGACAATCAAAATGGTTTTGCTTATTGGCGGAGTGAAAGTGGAGGAAATTCCAAATGACTCCAGAACCTTGTACCATATGGCACCTCATCTAAAGGAGCCAGGATCTCTTTTTGCTGCCTCACTACCAAAGCATTTGGGTCCCATGGGTCTTTTGTTTGTTGCACAAAGGGAATTTGCAGCATGTAGTCCACATGATAGTAAGTTTTGTGCATGTGCATGGTTTCCTCTACTTCTCGTGAAGTCCAAATTTTTCATTTTCTTGTTTGATTTTAAATCAGAAAACATTAGCATTGTGGCCACTGATGGATGTACAACTTGTCTCACGGTCATTTTCAGGCATCCCAGTAAGTCTATTGATTTTTTAACTATGCTTTCTCGGTTTGGTTTGTCAATCAATACAGTTATTTTATTTTTGTTTGTAGCCTCCGGTGCGGTAGCGTTTGGTCACATGGAGCACTTGTGCGTAGATGGCATAAGCACAATGCTTAGCAGGTATTTATACAATTAAGTTTAAAAAGTTAGACAGTTAGTTATTTATGAAAATGTTTCATAATATTATTTGATTCATTTGTAGACTTCAAGACTTAAGTACTGGTTATTTTGACCAAGGCCCAGTTCACATGCACATTTATGGTTCGTTTAGTGATCCTCGAGGTTACGGAGAGGAGCTTTTGTATGCAGTTTTACGTAAGTATATAATGAAGTATGATTCATTTGAATTGGATAGCATTTAATTAATCTATATATTGTAAAATACATGTAGAAGTAATTATTGTGACTAAAATAAAATTGTATTTCTTTTGTTTGTTCTATAGGCTACGTCCACCAAGAACCATACGAAATTGATCTAGTCGCTGCCTGTGTCGGTTTTGTAAATACAGTGCAACGTGGGGACATCCCATGGCCTATTGTGTATGGCGTAGGAATAAATATCAAGACTGGAGAAATTTTCCCAGCAACAGTACTGGATAAAGGACCTGACATACCATTGAGAAATGCAAGGCTTATTACTGGAGCACACTCGGTAATTGAATTTTGCTCTTATCCACAAAGTTGCAAAATGCAAACTTTTAACTTAATTTTATTTGTAATTCTCTTTTTAGATTTTAGAAGTATATGATTATGTTTCTGGCCTACTAAGAATTGGTCCTTTTCATTATCAACCAATTCGATCTGCTGAGTTTATGCTGCAGCAATCCGATGAGTTTGTATTGCAACATTTGACTTCGTCACCTGAGGTTGAGGGAGCCTATGTGGCCTCTGAAGTAAGTTATTCATTTTAAAGTGCTTATCATGTTAATCGTGATAATTGTCGATTATTCTAATAATATTTTGTTTATAATATATGTTCAGATAAAGGCAGCAATAAAACATGTACAAGATCATCCCTTCCCAGAAATAACAATTTTTCCTGACAATCGTCCACGCTACTACAGGAAAGATGAGAATGGACATTGGATATTCGTTCGTCTTGATCCATTTCGATTCGACCAGCTTCCGTAATCATCCAAAAAGTCGGATTTTCTTTTTATTTAAAGAAAACGCACATCACAAAAACCAAATCATCTGCAATTTTATTCCTTGTGATCAAAAATATGGAAAAAGTTTGATATGAAATATGAAGTACTTAATCAAATTTTGTCGTTACTACTGATTTATGATTCTTTCGAAATTGAGGTATCTAGAAAGGGAAACACTGACTTTTAATATTTTAAAATATATTTATATTGTGCAAAATGTAGCGCTTGAAGAGATGCATATTAACTGGCTTATATAACAAATCTCAGCGTTTTTATAGTTTTACCAAACAAAGTAGTCCCTTCTTTTGTGATATTAATCATTGTTGGTGTTGATCGTTCTTCTTTGCTTCATTTTAAACAATCGATACTTGAAGATCATTGTCGGTTAAAAAGCTTTGCTTTAGACAATCTTAATTTTAATTTAAAAAATTTATGAATTCAAAATATTTTAATACAAACACTCGGGATGGAGGACTCTAATTAACAGAAAGTACTTTATGGATTTTGATACTTGCACAAATTCGAGATCTGCTTAAGATTGTTTAAAACGCATGTAGAAATTAAAAATAACGTTTCGTTACAATTTCTGTTATATTACATTACACAAGTTTACGGTTCACGTTTTTAGTCATATTCGTTATATAATTGTACTGTCTCATGTAAATTACCTATAGTTTTACTGAAATGTTTATATTTTAATGCCAAATAGGTAAAACCATTTTAACCGTTTATGAAGTGCTACATATTGTATATAAATTGGTAATAATCTGTTAACAATCAATTGATGAAGTTTGTATTGTTGTTTTAGTTTTGTTTGTATATTATGATGTTTAGGATTACGATTTGCTAGAATGAATTTATTACTATACTCGACATGCAAAATTTGGTTTTACGCGCAGTTTTATAGCCGCAAAAGCAATAAACGTATATGAAATCGACAATTTATAAGGTCATTGGATATGATTCTTCAACGTTTATTAATTCCAAATATCTTTTATTGTTGACGTTAAATCATTAACATCCCTTCCAGCTCTAAATATGAAAGATACGCCTATATATGAAAGACTTCAAATAGGAGACCCAATTTTGCATTACATTCAGGGCAATTCATTACTTGGAAACCTCTTTTGGGTGTGGCGCAAGGATTTCCACCTCCACATCCAGCTACATTTGGAGGAGGAACCTGATGAAGGCAACCTCCTCCACCTCCATGTGCTATAGGGAATCGCCCACCACCGCATGCAAGACCCGCAGGAATTTCATTTGTTCTAGGAAGCTGTTGTGGAGCCCCACCACACTCATATTGATTTGGTTGAGGTCCCTTTGGGGTAGGCGTGCATGGGCTATTATTAGTTTCTATTGTACATGTTCCACGATCCGTAACGGGTGTAGGAATCGGCTGTTGATATCCAGGTCCTGGTTGTTGCCAAATAGGTGCTGAAGTTGAAGCGTGAATGGGTGGCTCCGAGGAAGTTCCACAAGTTGTCCCTCTGCGAACCTCCCCTAGTTTTTGTTCGGAGCAAGATTTTCCGGAAGTAGTTTCCACAGTTTGAGGAGAAAGTAAATTTGCAACTGCTGGACTTGCTGAAACAATCAAGCATTTATAAAGAGGTTTATTTATACAAATTTTCCTTTTGGATGCTTGCTGCTCAATATTTTCACCGTGTTCAAAATACCTGATAGAGGACGCTCTGATGCTGAATTAG
Organism: Lepidocyrtus cf. nigrosetosus NNG-2020; assembly: GCA_027744615.1. Lineage (NCBI taxonomy): Eukaryota > Metazoa > Arthropoda > Collembola > Entomobryomorpha > Entomobryidae > Lepidocyrtus > Lepidocyrtus cf. nigrosetosus NNG-2020. Next base: position 2,026 of record JAHZNK010000460.1, on the reverse strand, counting down.
AAGTAACCTGTGTTTGTGGACCATTTGATGAAGAAGCCGGTGAAGAATAACTTTCTGTCTGTCCAGTACCTGATGGATAAAATATCTGACATGCGCCGGAAGGACTTGATGATACTTGCTGTCCTCTCCCGCTTCCATACGAAGTAGGTGGTGAGCTCATTGTTAACGGGGTTAGTTTAGAAATCGGGTGAGGAGTAGAATTTGCTAAAGGTGGTCTTGTAGGTGGTATGGTCACATTTCGAAGAAAATCACTTCCTTGTTGATCATGCGAAGAAAAGCCATTACCTCTGGAACATCCTCCACCGGATAGAGTAAAAGTATTCGGATTAAAGGATTGCGCAGCTGGATCTGTGGAAAGTTTTTTAATAACATAATATTTTAATCTTTATAAATTGTTTGCGTATTTACGAGAGCTGCTTATGTTAAAGCGTCTAAATAAACCTCCACTCCACTTACATCTTATTGGAGTCGAAGCTGCTAAAGGAGGTCCCAAAGAAAATGATCCATTACCAGTGTAACCACTTCTAGAACATTGGGATGGGCAGGGGCCACCAGGGGGATGAAATGTATTTGTATTGTTGTAGGAAGACTCAAAGCTTACTAAAAAAGAAAGATACATACTTGCATGAACATAATTACCTATTTGAGTGAAAGTTTTTAAAAATTCTTGTGTAAGCAAAATTTAAAAAATAATTGCCTCTCTTGGGAGTGGAGTGTGCCAAAGGTTGTCCAAATGTTGAACTCATCATGGAACTATCTCCGGTAGGTTGAGAACTTGAGTAATTGGTCGTACCATACAATGAAGAATCATGAACATTACTTGACCTTGTGTAATTACTGGATGGAGTTGTTCCATAACTTGAGGAAGTTTGATAACTCGAAGAAGTTGGATAGCTTGAAGATGTTGGATAGCTCGAAGAAGTTGGGTAACTTGAAGGAGTTGCATAATCGCAGGAAGGCGAATAATTTGATGGAGGTGGAACAGAACTACAAACATCCCCTTCGCCGCCGCCACCACTGTGAGGGGAATGACGAATAGAATGTGGAAGACTGAATTGTTCATTTTGTACCATTTGCTCTTGGTTTTGAAGTTCCTCCCTCCTCTTAAGTAAATGCTCCATTCGCTCTGCTAAAGCTTTGCATATTCTGCTATTTTGTTTAACTGTTGCATCAATAAGGACATAAAGGGCACGAAGATGCTCCTCAGGAGTACCCATTATGAGTTGTCGTCATAAATTAAAACTAATGAAGTTTATACAAAATAGGGTTCTTGTTGTGTGCTGAAGTTGTGGAATAGGTGCATATAAATATTCAAATTCATCTGCAATTCAATAAAAGCGCATTTAGATATTCTGAATATTACTATTTCCATGTAGATACGAAACAAAAAGTACGACTCTATAGATACCAAAGTTGTTTCAGAGAATAGGTAACTAACATAAACTTGCATAACATACATATATTTAATTTTCAGAGTTTAAATCTGAGTATGTACACCTGATAATTTTGATTGCTCTGTTGAAATTGCCATTCCTGCTTTCAAATATTTTGATTAATTTCTTCACTTTTGATAGCTAGATATTGGAGGATGGCGAGTGATTCAGAAGATGAGATGCCAATGTCAAACGACGATTTCATGGAAATCACTGGCTATATTGAAGATATCTTTATTGGTGGGTTTGCTATAAGAACATACATTCGAGTATTTGCATTTCAATGTAAAGTAATTTAAAATATTCTGTTCAGGAGAAGAGTATCAAACACTTCATAAAACTCATTGTGACCAAAGCTGGGAACTCTTTGCGGAGAGCGGTAACCCTGAAGAGGAAGAGAACTCTTCCGAACTGGAAAAGAAAGCCCTAGAAAAGTTTCAAGTGTTCAAAGCATACTCTGTTAAGATTGCTCAGTATTTGGAAAATACGTTGAAGCAGAGCTTGGGAGATGCATTTGAAATTCAAAGATACTTAATGGAGGTTGAGTAAGTTTCAGTTTCTAAAATGCTAAATGTTATATGTATACTTTGCAA
>JAHZNK010000459.1:0-10739 GCA_027744615.1 Lepidocyrtus cf. nigrosetosus NNG-2020 | reverse complement strand
ATAAAAGCAAAAAATAATCAAATTTAGCAAAGAGATTTGATCATTTAATGTTCCCATATCCTCCGTTATTTTTAAACTATACTGGATTTATGGCATTTACCAAAGCTATCTACTTTAAATATAAACTACCATTAGTTTTATTATTATTGCAAGTACTTACGCGCATGCATACCTTCTGAAAATGGGAATTATATCATCTTACGCAAAATCTGCTTTGCTGTAATCATGTGAATGTTTATTTTTCTGGACAATTCGTTTCTTAATGAAATGAGAAAGTTTCTTTGCTGAGCCTTCCTGTTTTTAATGGGTTGAATGCGTGAAAAGAATGAGGCAAGCTTGGCATGTTCCCGACTTCCTTTCTCTGGGAAAATAAAAGAATCAGAAAAGCAATCTTTAAAATAAAAGGAGGAAATAACACATACACACAAAACCATCACCACAAGAGAGGCAAAACTTGATAAAAACGGAGGATAAGCAAACATCTAATTTTCCAAATGTGTTTTTCGGCTTTTCCCATCCTCTTCCTCCTTCAGTTTTCCTCTTTGGTTCTGAGAAAAAGCGGAAGTGGAAAAGTAGAAAAGTACATATAATTCAGAACCAGCAAAAGCCTCTCAAACAGGATAAGAAAAATTTATTGGAAGAGGAAAAGGAGGAAAAGATTGTAAAAAATTTCCACTCTCATTCTTCTAAGAAAGAACCTTTTTTGGTTATCAGTACTACTTTGATTCTGATTTCGTTGCTTGGCGTGCCCTTCTCATCTTAAAAAGTTCTTTTCTTTTCACTTTCTTCCTTGTGTAGCTACACAAATAAAAGTGTCCGTGCCCTCTTGAAAAGGCACTAGCGCATGGAAAACGAGCAAAGTACAAACGCAAAGTAAAGTGAAATAATGTGATTAGGCAAATAAAGGAGGAGCATGAACAGAAATGAAGTAATGTACAATGTATAAGTCGTAACAAAGTAAAAGGAATAAAACTAACAAAGAATGGAAGATTTCATGCTTGGACTTACATTCACGATATTATTATTATTACAATGATGATGATGAAGATAATGATATAGACAAAAAGGAGGAAATAAGAAAAGTAAAAGACAGGACACAAAGAGGAATGTGAAATCCTCTTTTATTCCTATTCTAAAGTCCTTTTTACATCCTTCTTTGTTCCGTTTCCTTTTCTTTGTATAATTATTATGTAAAATGTCTTTCATTCTAGTCTTCATATTCCGTTCGACTTCAAATTCGTTACTGAAGAAGAAAGAGAAGATTTTGCTGTGGAAAGGACAAAGAAAAAGTAAAATCTGATTATCATTATCATTTAGAATAATCATTGTTCTGATTTTCATCGCTAGTCATAAGAAAAGAGAAAGAGGATAAGAGTGAGAACCTTTGCATATTGCTTTCTCTTCCCTCTCGATGGTAATCGGAGTAGAGAGTTAAATTGATATTATATTTTGCCTACAGACCAAAGTAAAGTCTTGTCTCTCCTTGAGAGTCTTTTCTTTATCTGTGCTACTTACCTACATATTTAATATCTCTAATAGGGTAGTGATTTGTCCTATGGTAAAAACCACTTTCACAATCACTACGGTTCACCATCTGGCAGTCAAAATCTCCTGATCCGATTTTCTTTGTGAGCTTTTTGTTTGAATTTTGCATATGTTAGGCCGTCCCCGCCTATTTGTAAGGATTTAGAAAAATCGAACCACTTTTGTAAATCGGAGAAGGGATGTGCATAGAAGTATGGCCTTGCCTTTTTGTGATTGCGATAACACATTCAAGGAGAAACATAAATAGTGGAATGGAATGAAAACGAAATCAGGGTAGGTAGATATACTTTATAGAAGCAATTCGATTCGGATTCCAACTGCTTGCAATAGTAAGGCTTTAATGTAACTTGACATTTTGCAGGCTTACTATCCTCCTTCGAGTACGCAAGATACTAGAGAAAGCAAGAGAGTCCTCAGGGCCTTTTTCAAAAAGACGAATGCTTCTCCTTGCACCCATATCTTTCTTGTCCTTTCTCCCACTTATTTTCGTATTTTTTCGGTTTCCTTCTTTCTAAATCTTTGTTTTCTTATAAAACAAACCAAATGTAGTCGAGCTGGAAAAATAAAGTATAAAGACTTTTTAGCTATATTTTTATGAAAAGGATACACAATAGATGAATGAAATAGAGATAAATATGGATTACTTTTGTAAATACTAGTCCCAAATACAAACTAATACTTTTGACTAGAAGCTTACGAAAAAATAGAACAAAAATTGGCACTCTTTTAAAAATCCATAGTTTGCAAAATAAACTAAAATAATTGTTTTAAAGCCTTTCCTTGCCGAGATTCATATTTTTAAAATTCGTATGTATATCTATTTTAAGGCGAAAATATTGTTACAAATCAAAATCCACAAATAACAATGAAAATAGCCAAATACAAAGTCTAATAGCGGCCATTGACAGCATTTTAGAAAAATATATGGTTTCTCAATTTAACTCCTTGCAGTTTTGGTTGTGGTAGCACAACTATTATTTAAACAATTTACATTGAAAAGATTTTATGGAAAGTGAAAGTTAACACAAGTAAGCAGGATGGAAGAAGAAAACTGCTTTTGAAAAACAGGGTTAAACATATTGGTGAATCTGTTACGAAAGATTTATTGTGACAATTTTCCTTGTCACGAAGCTAGAGTACGGCTACCTAAGCTAAAGCTCATCTTTCAAATAGATTTAAAATCAGATTTATTGTAGCCAAAGCTAATAAAAGCGCAAAGCTTTAGGATTTTGTTTGCGTCATTGAATACCACAAAAAGGTTCACAATTTTGACAATCTTGCAATTAATCGACAACTTTTTGATTGCAAATGAATTGCAAACTTTGATTTTATGTTGTGTAATGTCTTGTTATTCTTTTTATAAAGCAGATAGCCAGATTAAAGTATGCCGGCAAACTAAACACTACTTTTTCAAAGAAATGGACTAAATTGCATAGGTATCTTGGTATCCAAAATGTAGAGGAAAGATTCTTGCTTACTCTTCAGCATTTTAAAACTTTGTTGGGGTCAAACCAAGCTACAGTAACTTTCTTTTATACTTAGTAATCTAGTCTAATTTTACCATAAAATTTCATGTAGAAGTTTGCTTACCTACTTTAGTCAGGAACACCTATAAGTCAAAATAACTACTTCACTGCGCCAAGCTTAAAATATTTTTTTTGTGGTCCTCCTCTTCGTGAGCCATTTCGTCTCCTCAGTGACACGGCCTAGTTCACTAGAATGCATCAACCTGACTTGGTGTGTAGAGGAACCCTGTGTGACTTACTTTCTTGCTTTTACTATCTCAGTATCTTGTACTTTATCCTTTTGAAAAATAAAATGTCATTTCTTTTCCATTACTTTGTAACGACTCACAAGAGAAAGAGGAAAATACACCTGAACCTTCTCAACCAAGTTTTGGTAAAGTGAACATTAAATTGGAGAATCAAAGGCTGATATCAATAAACGACATTCCAAACATTGACTGAGCATTTTCTTCCACTACATTGACTTTCATGCGATTTTGCAATTCTTTTTTTACAAACACAGCAATTTTCTCATTGAGGTCAAGGCAGACAGTTGCAAGGTAGGTCACACACATGAGAAGTCAAATTTAAAGACGCCAAACATCATGAAGAAAAGTTGTAAACGAAAAACACGTACTGATACGAGGAAAAAGACGGAGTTTAAAGATAAAAAGCAGTGATATTAAAAGTATCCTGTAACGTAAAACTTGAAAACACTTGCGGTCTCTATTTAGTTGATTTTTTTGCTTGCAACTTGTATCATGATAATTAGATTAATCACGTTGAAATTAATTAAAACCAGGTGAAAGGTAAACTCAGTAGTTCCTCATATTGTTTATTTCCGTAATGTAAATCCCTATCTTGAGTTGCGACTTGCGACCGACATCAACCCGGTCGTCTTTTAGGTTAAATAAACGCAACTTTTCTATGGAGGTATGTTCTCGACATCCACGGCATTATTCAAGATAAATGCCATGCATTGAATCTTTCTTTGTAGCTCTTAGCAAGCGTCTTTTACCTTTTTTCAATCCCTGATAAGAACGCACTTACAAAGACAACGATTTAAGAACATAAAATACAACCACACACCTCTTTGGCCTTATCATATCCTTTCAAAAAGTAGAGATCAAGTATTTTAGCAGGGTTTTTTTTCCTTCTGGGTTACTATACCAGCTTGGTTTGGCTATATGGGGAAAACGGAGAAAGGAACACAAAAGATGTTTTCTGAGACAAAAGATGGAAAGACAGCCATAAAATTGGTTGTTTCCCTGTCTTTTTTCCCATCAGCGTCTTCTTTTTTTTCGTTTCAAAGCATAAAGCACGACGAAGAAAGTGTTTTTTAAAGAATCGCAAACAATGTGTGATATCAAAAAAGAGCATCATATTTACCACCGTCTACCATCATCACTGTCACAATCGTTGGCGTTTGTGTAAAAACAGAAAGCTTCTATAAAGAATACTTATCTCTGACGATGATAAGCCCGGTGGCGTTGAGAATGACGCTTTACAATTTTGCTAGTTTTATAACAAAATTGTAAACTTTTTTTATATAAGCTATGAAATCATGTGTAATTTTAAACCTTTTCCATAGACATGTACAATTTTTATAAAAATAACATTTTCAGTAAAATTTTTTGCTGAAGCAGTAATCATACGGCATCATCGTCATCATCAGCCATTTTACATAATGTAAAATTCCTTTCTTTTTTACTTGGAATGAAAAGAAACGAGGCTGGTTGAGCTTCAAGCATTTTTTCTTCTTTCCCAAGCACTCACTTGGTAATCATACGGCATCATCGTCATCATCAGCCATTTTACATAATGTAAAATTCCTTTCTTTTTTACTTGGAATGAAAAGAAACGAGGCTGGTTGGGCTTCAAGCATTTTTCTTCTTTCCCATGCACTCACTCTTTTAAAGACCTTTCTTTCCTCTTCTTATTATTGCTATCTGTCTAAAACATTGGCCCGTTTTCTCTTATAAATGCTAAAATTCTGCTCCTGTTCCACATAAAAGAGTAGGCCAAGCCAAGCAAACCATTTCTTTCTCTTTTTAAACACGATTACATTGCCACAAGAAGGACTGACTAGAGCACTATATTACTCTGAAGCTTCTCCAATCTCTTGCAATCAACATTTTCAGACCACTTTCACTCCATCCATTTTTACTACAACGGTGATGGTGGTGGTGAAGATGGAGATAGACTCACTTTTTGTCTTCTTTCCTGACTTTTTCTTCACACCCAAGAGGGAAAAGGCATTTTACATTCTTTTCTTTTTTCCTTATTCTTTCACTTTTCTACAAACTGCCATTTATTTTTCACGTCTTTTTTACTCCTTTCTTCCATTTTCTTTCCTAGTAAAAAAAAGAATAATAAAAACGGGTTTTTCCTGGATTCTTTGTTGTTTTCTAGCTTTACAAAAGATTATGATGATAGGGAAAGAAACCGGGGTATATATTCGTATGTTTTCTGCATAAGTCAAATAAAAATGGAAATGCAAAATATCAGCCGTATTATAAAATTGAAAAAAAAGAGTGAGAATGTGTCTTATAAATATGAAAATAATAACGCTTGAAAAGGCATTTTACATTCTTTTCTTTTTTCCTTATTCTTTCACTTTTCTACAAACTGCCATTTATTTTTCACGTCTTTTTTACTCCTTTCTTCCATTTTCTTTCCTAGTAAAAAAATAATAAAAACGGGTTGTTCCTGGATTCTTTGTTGTTTTCTTGCTTTATAAAAGATTATGATGATAGGGAAAGAAACCTGGGTATATATTCGTATGTTTTCTGCATAAGTCAAATAAAAATGGAAATGCAAAATATCAGCCGTATTATAAAATTGAAAAAAGAGTGAGAATGTGTCTTATAAATATGAAAATAATAACGCTATTTTTTTCTCCTCATCCCATCATCATCAATTTTAAGTAAAAATGCAAAAATAAGGCAAACCTTTATAAAAAAGGAAAGATTTCTGCAAAAAGGATTCGTATTTCACTTAAATGCGTGCGTTGTTTAAAGCTTTGTACCTTTCTTTTTCATGGTAATTTTTATCTGGTATGGAAAGCTCAAGATATTAAATTTTAACCCAATTTCAATATTTATGTTTTTGAGAGGGAAAAGAAGGAATCAACAAGACACCAACAAAAAGTCAAATTGCTGCGTTTGTTAATGCTCTGGAGAATTATATTTACTTATGCCAAACAGAAGGGATTTTTCCAGATTTATCTAATGGACATTTTTATAAACATGTTTATGGCAGATTTTTTCCTCTTGGGGAAGAGTGTGCCTGAAACTAAAAAATATTGCTTTTATAGAAACACAATAAAAGCCTGGCTTTGGCTCGTTGCCTGATTTTTTGCCTTACTTTCTTGAAAAATGTTGAAATAGGCAGATAAAAAGGCACACATTTCAAGATTTTCCCTATATTAATTCGAACAGCTTGTGGACTAGGACAATGCTTTGTACTTGGGGAAAGTGTCGGGATCAATGCCCAAAGTAATTTGAAGGTTTAGGGTTATTACAAAGTTGTAAATTTCTCTTAAAGAATAAAGTTTGTTTTGAAGTGTTTTTTGCTAAGGAAAATAAAATTGTGATATGATGATGATTATTGAGCCTGGCGTAATGCTTCCTGAATGCTTTTTGGTTTACTGCTTCTTACTATTATTATGTCGTACATTTTGCTATAAAAATATATTACGCTAGTTTCTAACTTTCTTTCTTTAAATTGTTATGCAGAGAAAGTTGATGGAGATTTGAAGGCGTTGCTTTCCCTAGTCAAGAAAAGAAAGAATCAGGCCATTTCTGACGGCACGACGAATAGTTCCCTTGAGCATCCTCTTTCTCTAGGAATGGAAGGGAGCAAGAGTGGAGCTGGAACTAGCATCAACACCGCTTCTTCCTCTTCTCCAAGTACCCAACAACATTCCCAACAAGAAGAAAATCAGCATGATCATCATGGACTCAAATGGAAATTTACTTATCATCGTGTTCACGATTTAAATGCAGCTGGACAACCTACAAGTCGGGGCATAGCTGCCGTAGTGTCCCTTGACAGCATTGCTGCTGCTGCCGTTTCTGCCACGGCTGTTCCTAAAATTAAAGCTAAAACAGTGAAGCTGGAACCAAAAGAAAGCAATTCCACTACCAGCTTAAAACTTTCAAATGAAAATAAAACGATAGTTTCTCCCTCATCATTGTCTTCATCTTTGCCTCATCTTGATGGCCCTATTCATCCAGAGAGAGGGGAAAGAGTAGAGCAAAGTAGTAGCAATAGTAATAATATTATTAGCGATAGTTTAACTACTAGTAGCAGATTTGGGAACAAAGAGAAACACGTCGATTTGGCAAGAAGTGATAAAAATAGTAGAAAAACTGATGGTGATGATAGTGTAAGTAGTAGTGTTAGGAACAGTATGATAATGCCGCTGAGTCAGAGTGCCCTTGTGCTTCCACTGGAAAACGAAGAAGCCTTGAGCCAAGGGAATGCTCTCAATTCCCATAAAATCCAATGGGACCCGAGGAGACATGGACAGGGAGGAGGAGGTGGGGATGTTAAAGAGCTACAGAGTTATTCAGCAGCAGTGAAAGAAGCAAAATCTAAAGCTGCTGCTGTTGAAAATGACGATGGGAGTCAACATCATCATCCTGCCAGACATCATCATCACTATCACAAAAATTATTATCATGATTCCACTCACACACATCATCATCAGCATAGTCAACAACACTTACCACCACGCCAGATGAGTTTCTCTTCCACTGGTGAAGCCATGGCTCGTGTAGAGGGTGACTATGCCAATGTATTCAAAGACTTTCATTTGGACAACGAAGCTCATTCTGTTGATGCTGACTCTGATGATGCCCTCTTTATTCCCCAAAACAACAATAATCATCATCACCGTGGCCATTCCCATCATCAAAATGACGAGCAAAATGAATCGCTGTCACCACTTCCTTCCCAATATCAGTCTCATCAACATCACACACAAAATAAAAATAATCATTTTCATATGTCACATGGTGATAATACAATCGTCCCCCATGATGGCAGAGATGACCAGCAAGTGGCAGAAACGAAAAATTATCTTCATCAGCACTCTTCCAGTCATCGTGGTAATAATTTTCATCATCATCAGAAGTTAAACCAAAAGGTTCACCACCACCACCAGCATCACCATCAGTTCCATCAGAATCAGTAAAAAAGAGAGAAAGGAGAATCCGGCCAAGGACAGTGAGTATAATAAAATAAAAGAAAAACTGCAATTCCACCTCTTCTCTCGGAATAATAATAATAACGATAATCATTTTTCACGTGGTCAATAATATTAAATTGAGAATATGAAGATGGGGAAGAAAAATGCTGATACGGCAGTAATAACAAATTCAGTTATACAGTTACTCACTTCATCACGGCGTTATATGAGAAGACTCTCCTTGCTCCTCTCTACGTAGATGTTAAAGGAAGGGGAAATGGAAAACGAGGTTTGACTAAAAATTTGAGTGGGTAAAGTATCTATAGTTTATTGTTTGGAAACAATGTGTCATATTCACATTGAGAGGAAATATTTAATAATCTGCATATCAAAATGGAAATTTTAAAAATATAGTTTACAAAAGATATTTATGACGTTGTTGTATATGATGACATGAACTTGTATTATAATGACCTGGTTTTCTTTTGAAACGTGCAAAACTTTTATAAAATTATACCTGGGAATGTTTGTCTAAAATGTACGTACAAAATTGTCATTGATGAGGGAAAGGGGAAGTTATGAATCTTCTTTTAAAACCTTATAAAACGTTGTATTGTTTAAATCATAAATGTTTTCTGGAAATAGTTCTCTAGGAAGATTACTGTATTATATTTATAAACAAATCAAAAGTACATACCTCTAGATACCCTTGCATATTTGTAAATGAACAAGGTAAGAATGATATATTTTATGTAGCTTTTAGAAAAAACTATCCGATAGATATACCATATTTAAACTTCAGTTACAAATCAAGAAAAAACTGAAGGTATGATAGAAAGTGATCATTGTGAACATAATTTGTATAAAATATAACTGAAAGTATACTTTTGAAAATCTCAATGTGCTTAATAAAAGTAATTACTACATACAAGTCATTGAACGTGAAGTACATTACATATCCATACGCTCACAAAATGCTTCCATATTTTACCCATCTAAAGATACAATTCCAGTGCCAAAATAGCTTTAATTGTTCAGTAATAACACTAAATGATCACAGCTAAATTGATGTTTAAAACAAAACCAAAAGAGGACAATGGGCGTCATTAAAGGACATCGTTTAAGTTTTTGCTTGTACGATAAAACCTCTTGTAGTATCAGGAACGAAGTAAATGGAATGTGGTATGTTATGTTTTGGAAAACGGGCATAAAGTTGGGGGGTTATAATAACTGCTAATTTTATCACTTTATCGTTTCTTGTAGCAATTTCTTTGTTCTTTAACAACTTGGAGGATTATGTAGGACATCAACTTATTCATGCATGTAGTAATAATAGCCCATTGTCGCACTTCCATACGTTCATTTCCTCACCATTTCCCTAAAAATGGGTTTATAAAAACAGAAACAGCAGTTGAAGGAAAATTGTTATAAGCTTCTCTAGAGGGACAGCCTGATAAGCCCATTCAAAATAAAAACGATTCATTTAATTGATATGCAAAGACACGAAACGCCAATATTTGTCATGTAATGTCTCCCAAAGTTTTGTTAAATACATTTTCAGTCCGAGATATAACACTTTGAGCCATTTTCACATCGAATTTTGTTTTTAAACTCACCTTTCACGGTTAAAATATTCCATTCCATTTTCAGATTCCAAAAGGAGATTGAAGATTGTTACCCCCTTGAAATACATTTTACATCATTCTTGAGGGCGTTCAAGCAATTACGTTGAAAATATCTTTGTGGAATATGTAATATGTTTGGTTTATATAACCCATGTTGTCGCTTTCTTGAATTGTTACGATACCCAATTAAATCTCTTTAATTGGTTGTGAGGTATTCAACCCGGGTGGAGGACCTTCCCACAAAACCTTTTATGCTCAGTTTTATTCTCACAAATTTTTAGTTTCAACACTTTACGTGAAAATATACGTGACCTCTTTCTCCTCGTTATTCACCGCACGGAAGGATTGAAGGGAAAAGAGTAATAGGTACATAATGCTGTTTTGCCTATTAAATACCATTGAAAAAAGGAATTATTGTCATCAAAGGCGTTTTTACAAGTGCCTATTTCCACCTTATTTTCTCCGTCATTATGAAACCATTGAACTAACGCAGACAAGGACGTCTAAAAATACGCTTATTTCAAAGAATAAGGGATTAAATAGATGTTTCCCTATTTCGATGAAATACTATATACTTTCTCCTTGTTGTAATTTGATGCGAAATGTAAAGGATGAAAATAAAAAATACCCATTTCTAACATAAAATTCTTAAAAGATCGTTTCCAGAACCAGTCACGCAATCAAATAAAAATTCATCAGAAACTAGTTGTATTTCGTGCATACTTAATTAATATAGCAATAAACCCATTTTTAACTATTTGCCATATAATTTAAACGCAGGTGTATTTTTAAAATGATAAATGTTTAATTCAACGAAATTACTTAAGATTTATCATCACAGAATTTAAAAACAAATTATTCAGAATCTAC
>JAHZNK010000458.1:0-13632 GCA_027744615.1 Lepidocyrtus cf. nigrosetosus NNG-2020 | reverse complement strand
TCATAAATAATCTTAAAACCTTCTTAAACAAAGACTAGTTATTAGATAATCTTGAAAGTTCTTATTGAAACCAAAGCTGTAAATAATTTAAAAATCACTTTCTTGTCCGTTCATAACTACCACTTTCGTATTCCTAACACGAGATTCCAATAAGAGTGCGTAGTAATAACAAGCCTTGTGTTTTCATTTTCTTATCTTTACGTTTTTAAACTAGCTAGAGAGAAAGACTGCATTTTCCGACTGACTGATCCCTGTTCATCAAAATTAATCTGATCTCAATCAGACAGTTTCCAGCTAGCATAGTCCTTAAAAACTTTTCTTTTAAAGCCTTTCTTTTGACCATATAATTATACTGCAGAAGAAGTGTACTTGAGCATTTTTTCAAACACATACTTTAATACAGTTTTAACAATTTAAGATTATTTCTTTAGATAACGCATAATAAATATCTTTTTTTGTTGATCCACTGTTTATCTAAGGTGGAAAAGGCACTGAGGAAGGTGAAACAGTTATAACAATTTTCTCTCATTATCATAAATTTGATAAAGTGTGTTCAGCTAATGCACATGACTGATGGATTTCTTATTCTGTAATCTGTATATCATCTTTTATCGGGTCAAGGCAGGTGTACGTCCTTACTCCAGACTTGATATACACAAAAAATCTTTCAATCTCTTCACCTTGCCTTTCTGTCAATGATTTTGACTTTGAAGAAACTTGAAAAAAAGTCTTCATGAGTTTAAATGAAGACTCAAAACGTTTTCACCGTTTTTATGACAAAGGATTAGATGAAGGAAATAAAATCCAGACAACGAGTAGGAGCAACAAACAGGAAGTTTTCAAGATTGTAAAGAAATTCGTTGATGTTGACCTACATGTAATTTACGTACTTTTCGGTAAACCTTTATAGGATCCGACGGAGCACTTTGTCCCTTACGGAAAAGATAATACGGGCACGTGTGGTATATCTTTTAACAGATAGGTGTAAATGGACAGACCCATTGTTTACTTTTTGTTTCTTTTGCCAGTTTGGCGGAAAGGAAACTATTTTCTAAAGAAAACCAGAAAAACGTCCCCAAAACCTTATTTGCAGAGTTTTATGAAAACACAATGAAGAAAGAACAACTTTTGTATTAAACATACACCTACGCATGGAAGTCCAAGTGATTATGACGATGAATGCCAGAAAACTTTTGTTCTGTTTCAGAAAACATTACGTATTGTGAAGTAATGAAGTAGAATCTCTTAGAAAAAAGAAATTTTACAAAAAAAATATTCCTGCCTGGAAATAGCATTATATCTACGTAATTTTAAACGTTGTAAGTTTCATAATCATCTTGCTTTTTGCATCATCACACAAAAACATGCCCATTTGAGACAATTTTTACATCTGTTCTCTTTCTTTATCACATTTTTCACTAAACCATATGCTCAAACTAGCTCAGAATGAGTCGAGGGGATTGATCCCATTTAAAAATAAATCTCAGAAGTCAGAAGTGGTCCAGACAAAAAAATGCATTCAATAATACTTCATATAATATGTAATGTTTCAATACAAAAACACGTAACCCAATTCCATCATTCTATCCTCATCCACATTAATTATAAATACCTTTCATCCTTAATCTAAAAGATGATGATCTGAACAATGCATGGAAACAAGATTGGGCCGTGTGCCAACCAAAATAGAAGAGCAAAGGAGTCAAATTTTTCATCTTCGAAGAGCTCCTTTGTCTTTCAACTTTCAATAAAAAATGAAAGACAGAGAAGAATAGAACAGATGGCAAACGAGAAAGTGTAAAGTAGGTAGTTAAGTAAAGTTTATTAGGAAAGGCAACTCAAGGAGTTAAAAGTGAATCTTCTCGGATTCAGTTTTGATTCCTGTATATTGGCATAGATAGAGAGAAAATAAAAACTAATTCTTTTCTCATCACCACCACCATCTCTTCATCTTCATCAAGATCAAAATGACGCATGGTTGCTGGTTGATTACAATTACAGTCTTTGTTATTACCCTTGTCAATCTGGAAGGCATACTTTTACGCTACTGGTCTTATTCATTACTAAAGAGCCGAATGGAAACGTTAATGCATTTACACGTAAATTTCTTTTCTCTTTTTAGTAATTTTTTACAAGTAACATCCATCCTTGACATGGATCCGGTATGCAAAGTGACTTTAATTTTGTAGACAAGACAAGCAAAATCGCATTATAATAGCTCTATTATGAAAAACACAATCCGGATCGTGCCATCTTAACCCCACTTGGTCTACGAATGTAAAATTTTAAAGACAACTTCAAAAGAGCACAAAAGACGCAAGCTGTAGAAGTAGGAGAGGCACTTCTATAAAATCAAGCCAAAAAGAAAGAGCCACTATTTTGTTTACAGTATAAAATGATATAATCATAGTTTTTTAAATGAGCTTATTGAAAATGTCAGGTCCATCTAATTTAAATACAATGCAATGAAATCTGCATATAATAATGATTTAGTTAAGCATTGTTCTATCAGGGCAGGGTGAAGGAAAAGGTCCCGTTCTTGTTTCAAGCCCTCTTAGTTTTCACGCCCCCTTTATAGTGCAGTGGGACAACTGCGTAATCACCGTCACGGTAATGACAAAACTAAAGTAAGCACATTAATCGATTGTTTACTATAAATGGTTGTCAATGAGTATACTTTAATGAAAATTTTTAATACCGTTAATAACGCTACGATAATAATCTATTTTAATTACCGTTAGCGCAATCATTATTTATCTCACTTACTCGCTTTACTCCATATTTTACAAAGCCCACAAGCGTGTAAAAGTCATTAAGATCGACACTGCGAAAGATTCACACAAGATAAGTATAACTGGGATCTCCTACATTCTCAAAGTACCTAATAATGAAGCCTCTCCTACTTTGTATCACTTTGTAATTAGTTTACATGGTTGATAATATCATGAGTCTTTTTTTCAAACATATCATCAGTTTATTATTTTAAAGTACTATAATACGATTGTTACGCAAGCGTAATCTTGTAAGATGTTTTCTTTCCAAGAATGTAAAGAAAATACGACGATAAGTGAACTCCCCTCTAACGTTTGACTTTATTTCAATGAGTGAGGAAAGAAGCAAATTACTTAACTGACACCTCGTCAGGTCGTCTTCGTCACCACCTTTTACCTTATTTAGCTGCACAAGATAAGATTGTCCATCTTGTGCATATGCGTAGTACGATCTTTGATATAAGGAAGAAGAGGAAAAATGCTTCATTTTTGTTGTAGACCATATACAATTATTGTGACACGAAAGAAAATAAATCTTCGTTCACTATAATCGGATTTGTGATTTTTTCATACAATCCAACACTTGAGGCTGGTAGATCAATGATAGGCTTATTAAGCATTCAAGCATTAATTCATTTGTTTGAAACTGGCTATATTTGTTTTATAATTTGATAATGTCGCGTCGTAAGTTATCATATCATTTATCATTCCTTAATCAGGCGATGATTCAAAAGATTGTTGAAACAGTACAAATGATATGTCCTTTTCTAAATTTTCATAGGCTTTCGCAACTGAATATCCATTAGTGTAATGTTCAAATTATTTTTGTTTGTTCATTTAAACACAGTTGAACAGTCAGAAAGCCATAATAAAATTAAAGTGCGAGGTCATTGAATTGACATTGCATATGTTATCAATTTGAGCCAACAAATAATTAAAACCTTTTTATATTTTCTACTTTGTTTAAATTGATTTAAAATTGTAACAATAATTTAATAAAGCTCTAGTATTATATATATTTACCTTGATTTACATTTGCATTGGCACGACATTGGTTTTGAAGTTGAATGAAGATATTGTTGCTCCTTTGATGGACTCATATTACTACTGGGGTTGCTTACTGCAACAAAATCAGATTCAAAAGCGAGATTATCCTGTCCTACTTGCTTAGAAGTTGTTCCGTGATATGTATTTACGTTTGCAATGACACCCCCTCCTGTTTCCTTGTTTTGAAAGATCTCAGAAGGAGGAAGATTTGGCAGACTTTGAGTGCTACCGAAAGGGATTTTATCTACTTGACAGATATCATTAAGAAACGGTGGTAAATAGTCCAACTGCTTCCTTTTCTTTTGACGCCAGCTTCGTTTTGCACATAAGTAGTAATTGATTATTTTGTCGGTATAGCGAAAACTACTCCCTCCCTTGCTACCCCTGTTACTACTGTTTTCATTATTTTCACTACCTCCACTACTGCTTTCACCATTGCCAGAATCTCTTCGATAACAAACGGAACAGCGGGAGAGCCATATACTTAAAGACAATGAGAGCACTCCAAACACGACGAAAATCGGGACCAATGCGACCATTTTCATCTTTATTGTTTTACATTAACTTTGTCACGTCAATATTTTGAATTTACTTTGATGAAATGAGTGAGTGAGATTCATTTGGCTTCATTTGTTTATAATAAAAAACCTTAAGCAAAAATTACATCGGACTACCGCTGTTTGTCCTTAATTTTGGCTCATGTTTAATTCTCAATTAAGGATCGACTTTGGAAAGATTATATTGTCATGTTGAAATATCCATTTGTCTAGGTAAATTTGCGGCTTTGCAGAAAATAAATTGTCAACTCATTTCCTTTGATTGGTCCATAAATCCAAATCAGTGTAAAAGATAAGGATGACATTGTAGAAAAATATCAAGCCACTTTAACAATTTGTTTTCACGCTATTTTGTATTTTCCATTTGACAAATTTTCCACTTTATAATCTGTCCATTTCTTTTCAGCAAGCGGAAAGAATTATCATGAAAAGGGGTTTACCCTTTCTTTTGTCACCTTGCAATTGGATCACTTTAAAAAGCAAATTTGCTTTATCTATATTTACCGTTGGGCGGATAAGATAAGAGCACTGTGCAGTTAGTCAAGAAAACTTTAAACTGCAATTGCATTTAAAAGACATCAACAAAAAAACACTTTCCCACTTTATCGGTCAGCATTCAACCAAAAAAGGTCTCACACCTTTGGCAAAATCGTTCCAAAGTAGGAAATACGGTATAATAGACTTGAACTCACTGTTTAACACCTAACTGACGTCTAACACAAGTTTTATTTTGCTGCAATGGAGAGACTCCCAAGTGAAATGAGGAAAAATTACTTCACAGAAAAAATTCACCTCCATGACATAATATGTCGTTTTGAAATGGAGGTTGATTAGAGGAAAAATGGTTAAATAATCGAAAAATATCTAGATCAGTAAATAGCAGACATTGAACACAGGATGCTTATTATAGGCATCATGTTTGACGTATGCATGCACTAACACGCATAAAACACCTACAATACGAAATAGCAGTCTCTCAGGGGAGGAGATAAAAAAGTTCTCCGTTGTCATCAATTATTTTGTCCACAAAACAGCTAAGACTAAACAAAAGAGTAAAAAGGACAAAACAGTAAAAAATGCAAACCTTTTATGCAACGACACGAATAGTGTTTAGGCTTCCTAGTTTTTATATTCGTTTAATATAAAAAATGGTAATCAGATCTTGAAAATTACTATAAAATGCAGTATTATACTGTACCATAGTATAAAAACACAAAAGAAAAACTGACGTAGTTGGAAACGGAGACACACTTTAGTTGAGTCGATACTGGTTAGTAAATTATGTTTTCACATTTTTATCCACGGACTATGAATAGAGCTATCAAAAATAAATGTCCAATAATTGCGCTACCTTTTTCTGCTCTGCTAAGCAAGATAGAAAAAGCTCTTTGGAACACGATACATTTTTGCTCATGTATAAATTTTGGCAATGCAAGCATAAATATAATAATGAAAGCAAATGTTGTATTAACTATATACTTCGATATGTTGCTATTTTGCACTGTTTTCGAAAAAAGACCCAGAAGAGCTGATAACGATATTATTTAATAAGCATAAATTGGATTATTCTTGTGATGATGACGGGAACGGTCAGATTATAACCACGGCGCTACAAATGTCAAATCATGTGTCTTTCTACCTGACTTTATTGACAATCCACAACTAAGGACTAATCGCATCTGTTATAAAATCGATAAAACCTAACAGTATTTACTCTGCAAATACTTTTAATTCCACTCAATGAGCTTATACCATAAAAGAGTGAAATGTGCTTGCCTTGTTGCTTGACCGGAATTACGCTAATGGATACAAACGGATTTTTGCAAGTAAAATTTATATTATACTGATATTTACTCTTCAAAAATATTCTTAACCTCAATAGGGCATTCGTTTTTGTTACTACTGCAAACTAACTTGTCGAAATAAGTACTATATTGCATTGTTTGTAATGTTAGTAAAATTCAACGATATAGAATTTATTATTAATAGCATTTCTTTAGTCGATGAAAATATTTACATTATGGGGAACTTCATAAAAACCTGCAATATCTTAATCGTTTCATAAATGCCGTCGCCGTCCCAAATCTAGCAAAATCAAAGTGATGCAGTATTGAACCCTTTGTAATTTTTGTATTGAAAAACAACTCCAACATGTGACGAAAAACGACCCTGATATTGTAACCGATATAGCACTTTAGGTTCCATGAAAAAATGTCTCCTTCACCTAATTTCGTTTATGGGAAGTAAAAGTGACAAAAGAGTGAAAAAAATGGGAAAATATTCATATAAACCTAAATAAAGTTACAAAAGAAACCTAAACAAAATTCCCCAATCGCAGACGACTTTCGTCATTTGATCGCTAATCTGAATTACAAGGATTTCGTCAGTCAATTTTGCTTCAATTAATCTTATTTTTAAAATATGATACCATTTTTTGTAGTTGCAAATAGACTAATTTGGCAGCAGAAGAGTTACTACATGTCGAATTTCAATTATTCTCACGATGAAATGAAAAATACAAAATTGTGAAAAATGTAGTAGAGAATTACAGGTATATGGGAATAGAGGCGTGTAGATGATAATGAAGCCATTCTTTGCAAACTTTTGTTCATTCATCAACTCCTTATTTGTCTGTTTAATAACATTTTTATATCCACCACATTTTTTCTAGATTATCCATTTCCCTGCTTTACTTCACTGCTCGTTTATCTTTAATCATTTCTGGATTTCACAGCACCCAATCTTTAAAATTATTTTCATGTTTAGATAAATTCAAAGTAATCTATTTAGGAAGTGGCAAGAATGCGCTCGTGCAGCAGTAAATGCTAGTTTTGAATATACTATAGAGTTGGTAATATATCTTCCACCTTTTAGAGCTAGTCGACAGACAGCTAGAAATGTTACAATTGTTGCATTATTGCCATCTCTGTAGCCTGAGAAGTTATGCAATCAATTTAGCTCCTTTTCTTCGTCTTTTTTACATGGATTCCATTTTGACTTGATTTGTGGCGACAGAAAAACGTTCATTTTTATAGTTAAATGAAAGTATTAAAACATTGTCAAACAAGGAAACTTGTACGAAAGTATAAAAAGATTATTGTTATTACTGTAACGTTTTATTACTTGTGCAATTGCACATACAAAAAAAACCACGGCATTAGTCATTTCACTAACAAAACACATAAATTGCTAATAAAACAGCGTGCATTTCCATGTTCGTTTGTTTACTTACGAATATTAGTTGAAGATTCTGTGATACATACATCATTGTTAGAATAAAGCTTGGGGGAATTCCTGGAACTGAAATAATGAAATCTTCTGGAGAAGCTTTAAATTTTTAATTCATGACATGCTGCTGGCAACATGACTAATAAGGGAAAATTGCAAGAAAAATGGAGTTGCTGCTGATTAGGTAGTGATTTCAAGTAGAAAATATAAAAATTCATAGCAAAACGAGAATACATTTCAAATGTTGAAATTAATCTTTGGTCGGCAAATATGCGTTACAATACTCACAAAGTAAATTCTTGATTGTGTTTGCTCACTTTCCTTTTTAATGGAATGAAGTTTATTGCCTGCCTACACAATTAAATCTATGCAGAGTCGTGGAATTTAAATTCATTTTTTAACAAGCAAGGAGATGTCAATTTAAAGAAAAATAGTAAAAGCAAGGGGACATCAAATAAGCAATTTTATTAATTAGAAGCGTAGGTGGAGAATCCACACAAGATTGACATTTGGATCATTGATGATCATAGCTATGAGAATTTATTACGTGATATAGTAGTGCCCTATTATAATAAAAAGACGGTTTTTGTTTTTAGTATGTAATCTTTTAAAAAGACTGACAAAATAATGTTCAATCCTTCACACTTTCTGACGTAGATAGACAGTCGTCTCTTAATTTTCATATATGTCTGATTTAAGATATAATTAATATTGAAATCAATGTTTTAACCATAAATAGACTTAATAGTAAAAACCTAATTATTTTTAATTGCATGCCAAAAGTTAAAAATGGGAATGAAAGGAAAATTAATCAAGCCTGATTAATTACCTAAGCGCAATGGATATTTTCATAATATACTATTCCACAAAAATACATTATGGAAATTTTTAATAGAAGTAGAATAATTAGCTGTCGTAACACCATACGTAAAGATCCGTGTATAGTAATGGGTCGGATATCTATAAATCCTTAATTCAGTAATAAACCGCGTCTATACAAGTGATTTTATGTTTTTTGCATCCTTGCGCTCCACTATGATTCATTGTGACAGTTTTTACTACAATTACGTGATATACTAGTAAAGTAATTTTAAATTGATGTCATGAAGGTGTTTGTTTTGCGTTCAGTTGCTCTTCATTATAAATGCGTGTGTTATTTGAATTTTAATATAGCAATTTGTATGTATTGACAGTACTCTGGTAATGTAATACGTGTTGATTTCCCACACAAATAAATAAAGTCATGACTTCATTTCATCATTCAACCAATTAGATTGTCAGAAAAAATCTGTCCGATACTCTCATTATTTGTTGAACTAATAATAATGCAATTTCACAATGAATTCAGTTTCACACAATCATCATTTCAATTTACTTTCTTCATGTTTTTCTTATGTTACAAAAACGGCAAACTCTTTGTAGTTTACAATTAAAAATTCAGTCCAAATTATCTAAGCTGTTATTTGTTTTTATGTAATTTCAAAATCGCAAAAAAAACTTGAATTTTAGTTTTACCTTCTGCATAGTACGTAACCCCTTGAACGACACAGGTAGTGAGCGTATGGGTCGGTCAATAAGCCATCATCCGAATTGTAAACTCTTTTACGAAAATTGCATGCTAGGACAGCCTCAGTAAGTTCAAGTTCTTCATCTGCTGCGGCAAACATGGTCACTACTTTTTCAAAATGTATGCACTTTGCACTAACGCCTCTTTTACCAAATCTGAACAAACTTTAAACTAACCCATTGCATTTAAACTTGGTGGTAAAATGTATTAATTGGATTTCTTTTTTTTAGAAATCAAAATTATAGAAGTGAGGAAACTTTAAAATTAGTTTTTCAGTAAAGTGTACCACAAAGTAAATTCTCTGTTTTTCATGCAAAATATATCATGAATTTTGGAAACACGGTAGTTTTAATCCATTCAGTTATACCAATCTGTTAGCTAACGGATGAAATAATCTTTAGCAAAGTGAAAAAATCAAGAAATGTAGATGTAACGCACGTTAAAACTGTCACTGCTCACAAAGCAAATTATTAGAAAACACTGCAATGATATTTTCTTGTAAGTAAAATTTAATGGGGATATTTTTTCCTGTAATAATGAGTTTTTTCATTTTTTCTCAATACGGATTGACTCGACACACAACACTAATGATTTCAGTTTTACTTAACAACCACACATCACCACATCGTTACAAAATAAATCGTAATAAGCCAATATATAACAGATTTTTTTATGCATGAAGGTAAAACTCATTTTATTGAAGACAGGGTGGTAGGTGAGGTTACAGATAACCATGATATGATGAAGAGGATAGTGTCGCTGACATTACGGTTGGTACAGTTTTATTTTCCAACAGTGGCCAGTAAAGTATTAAAAACGTTACCTTTTGTAATCTTAATCTAAAGCCAATTTATTACTGTGAACTCTCCACTCAACAATGTGCTGTTTGTTATTATTATGCTGCTGTAGAAAGCAGGAACAACTTCCCACCTTAGTTCCCACGAGGTGTCAATCACTGTTTAACTAAACCATATACCTCATGCACTGCAACTTCTCTCTTGTCATCATCAACAACCACTCCTGAGTGACCTGTTGTTACCGCTGCTGCTAAATAAGAATAAAGGAGGAGGTTGCTAAAACTCAGTCAGTAGTTTAACTGGGGATTGTTATTAAAATAACTGTGCGACAGGCAGCCTGGTAGTATTCTTTACAATTTCTACCCTTCTATTTTAACTGCTTCAGTTTCTGTTCAATCCTTCTCGCAAAAGAAATAAAACTTTTTGCTCGCATAAATGTAAACATTCTTATTGTTTTCTACCCTGCTTTCGTAACAGAATAAATCAGCGTAGGAGAAGGATGATGACTTTGATCAAATCAGCAACAGAAGCAAAACATCGTCTTCATTAATAAATACAAAACGGATCTTCATCATATTATGTACTTGTAAACTGTTTCACGCAAAATATACATAATTTGCAAGTGAAGGAATATTGTATATTTTGCAGTATTTCCCTTCATTTACAGCAAATTACTTTCAAATTCAATGCTTTACAAATTTAAAGCTAAAACATTTAATGTATAATGGATAACAATACGTTAGAGGATGGTTACAGTCAGGAATCCACCGTGTCAAGGTGGCAGCTCAAGAAAAAAATAACAAAAGCACAGGCTCTCAGTGGGATAACCTTTATAATATAGTTTTCATGCAGCGCTCTTTTAGAACAATATGATTTCGCATGTGCAACTTGCATTTCTGCACAATATTTATTATAAATAATGACGGATTTATCAAGGCCTGTAAAATATTTTAGGCATTTTAAAAAGAAAATGCTGATTTAGAGCTTTTTGTCATTTATCGTGTGTAAGCCCCTATGTCGTGCTCTACTTGATTCCAATGATGATAATGACAATGAAATTTTTGCAATTGCCTGATGTAAGGAACTGATGCTGATTCATCAAAGAAATTCACCTCTTTAGCTCTCGTTCTGCTACTGATTTTTAAAAATTTAATTTGACCAATTTTATGAGCCCTGCTCTGATAATTGATATGTATGGCAGAGGTGCCTGTGCATGCCCGTTTTGATTACCGAGAAAAACAGGCAGGAATAATACAATGATAATAGAAAGCTTAATGGGCTTTCAAAAAGAGATCTAGAATATGAGGTAATATTGAAGGGTATAGGTATTTTGCTGTTATGCGCAAGTTACAGACAGTGAAATGATTATTCGGTCTACTTACAATGTTACTACTATCTGAAAAGATTTTCTCCCGCTGTTAGTTTAACAGAAGCAGTTTTGAATTGACATGTATACTATATTTTTACACCTAGTTGTGCCTTTAACGTAACTTTACGTAATCTAGGTATAATTGAACATAATTGGAAACACCTCCACCCACTCGTCATGCTGTTTGAAGAGACATTGAGAAAAATGTGAAATTGCAGTACCTTGACTTAAACAAATAAAAATTTCAGAATCAAATGATTCCTTGCTCAGAAACAAAATAGTATTTTCATGGCTGAATTGACAATTGACCTTTTGTTAGATAACATGATTTTTCATAAAAGGTAATAACGGTATGTTTTTAAAACGTCATAGTACAAAACTGGACGGAAGCCTGAAAACGGCTCTACCATTTTTAGTGCTCTGCCAAAAAAATATAAAAAATCAACATCCCAAAAGTAAATAAAATGACTTCTATCAGACATGTATGGATAACTTACCTGTTAATTTGACATTGCTTTGCTTGAGATCATGTAATACATTACTCTCAAGTGTAAAATTTTGTGTTAATGCGTAAAGGAAGGTTCGAAGGCTGATCGGTTTAGAGTTGACGGCAATTTATAAAAAAGACTCACATCGTTATTACAAGAACCAATCCATAAATTGCTTAATATTATTGTTAACCATCACCTCAAGCCAAAGTCGACCTCTTTTTTTATTAGAACAAAGTTTTATGTTATACTCAGTTTCATCAAATAAAAATGAGAATGAATCACTCAATTTCACAACGAATAAAAATTCATTTATTCGAATTTTCGAATTAAATATGACTTCAGGTATGTTTAACTTGTCTGATTTTTAAATCGCTTGTAAATATAAATTGCTAAGTAGAAATAAATGATTTAAATTGCTACGATTGATTAACATATTTGTAAGGAAATGAAAATTTATGGCATTATGCATCATATATGCTATCGTCAGACAACCTATAATTAACTAAGTAAATATACGATACAATTTATCTAGGTACTTTATTTCACGGAAACTTGATATGATGGAATTAATAACTTATCTTTATCCAAGATATATTGTAACCACAGACTCAATGTATATCACTTTGATCAAGACCTATAACCTAGCCTACAAAGATAAGACCAGGATAAGTGGAGCACAGGCTCGCTGCATTTTGCAAAGTCTATATTTCTTTCAAATACATTCCAACAAAATTGTTTAATAAATCAGCCGTAAATTTTTGCATACCTAAATGCAATTTTTCCACAATTAAGAATGAAACGATACTATATCAAGCATAGACTAGGTAAGAATACGCAAATTTTGCCTCTGGAACAATTTGGAACGGAAATGATGGCCAACCATATATTTTTTAAAAAATGTCTACAAATATGTGAGATTTAAGTCGTTGGTTATATAAGAACAGGCAAAAACAGAAACTAAGACCAGATATTACTTACTATTAAAAAAAATATTGTAATGATTGATTTACAGTTATGTAGAAAGTGAATATCGCCAAATATATCGCATATGATTTGAATTTAAGAAATATAATATGAGGGCATGAGTCATATGAGTAAGAAAAATGGCTTGCTTACTAACAGTACTTTATTGCAAGTATAGATTTGAAACAGACCAATAAATCTCCATTTCAGTTGAAGCGGAAATTATAGATTTTTTTTAATAAAATGGAAATTTACTCTTTGAACCAATAGATTAACTCGTTACACAAAAATTACTTTAATTTTTTTGAAAAAAATAGGAATTTCATTGCAAAGATTGAGGGATTGGGAGTATAGGAAGTATTTAAGTAGTTGCGGCAATAATACGTCGTGTATAAAGGATAATTTGGTTTTGCTTCATTTAGTACAATCTGTCTAATCGTATGTAACAGGGTTATCGGTTTTCTTTTTAGTCACAATGTGATTTTTTCTTTTAAAAAATAGTTTCAATCTTCTTTTTTGCTGTTGAATTGCAAAATTAAAAAAAACTGTTGTGGTATGACAGTACAAATTATTTATTAAGATTAGGGTTAGCCTAGTTGAGGCAGTTTAAAAGCCGTTTTTATAATCGGCATGTATTATGAATCCTGCGCTATAATGACTGATTGTAATAAAAGAAAATGGTTATGATGATCATCATGATTGCACAAACTTGTCAAGTATTTTTTTTAAAATTCAGCTTGTTTTCTTGATTTCATGCCCTGTTTATAAGGGAAATTAGGTTTACGTGCTTGCCGATATTCCACAAATTAGAAGGGAAAGGAACGGTACCTGTCGATTTGACT
>JAHZNK010000457.1:0-11267 GCA_027744615.1 Lepidocyrtus cf. nigrosetosus NNG-2020 | reverse complement strand
AGCCCACAACCACCTGACTCATTCCCATCTCAGCCCGGTGACCTCAGTCCTCCTCCCAACGCCAACAACAACCCGTCTCAGGTTAGTCTTAAAATATATTTTTAAAATGAATCTTCTTTTCAAATTATTTTGATCCCGCTTTAATCCAATTCATATCTGATTAAATTTTATACATTAAAATATTCTGAATCTTGAGCCTTTACAAACTCCTTCCTCCTGTCATATCTTTCCTGCCTTTTCCCTTCTTTGAAATAAAAGGCATTTCTTTCACGTGGTTTTGGAGGTGTTCTTCTCCACCTCATATCATATCAAAATATCAACTGAGATTTCTTGTGATGAGTTCCCAGGCTAAGCATATTACTTGTCATCATCATATCACGTCTTTCCTTCGTCTCTCCCAACTTTCACTCTAACATCACGAAAGATTTTTTAATATTTGGGAAAAAAGTATGCGTTTCTAAACAATTTATCTTTGAGTTTTTGGATAAGCATGTGTGTGTTATGTGTGTAAACGGTTCGAATCTACTACTCCGAAGCATGCCATCGTATACCATGCACCATTAACATCACCTTAATCACAATCACACAATAACATTATTCTTTTATCATGCAAAGCCAACAAATCCTTTAGTTTTTCCTTATTTTGTTCTTAAGCAATAATATGCAGGATTGTACACAAATAAAAATTCTAAATTCTATCTTGTTTGTAGCAGCATACAATTGCATTTTATATTTTAATTTTGCTTTTCAATAATCAGGCAAGACCTCTTACATCTTACCTAAATAAGCTCTCATTTGTGTTTTACTTGGAAGAAATGAAATGCTTTACTTCTTCCTTGTCATCATCATCATAAGCATGCTGTACATGAATGAGTTTTTTAAAACTTGCATGTTTTGGTTTGATTCATTTTCTTTGAGATTGCATGCACACATGCAAAAGTAGAGAATGCATGTGAAATGTAAACCGGGAATATTTTACTGGGAGCCATGCCACTGCTGCTGATATGCCGGCACCAAGTTTTGCTACATCAAGCACGATATAAAAGTTTACTTTTGAGGATAAACCTAAAGTCAAATTGTAGCTGAAAAGAGTTGAGTGAGAACAAAAATATTAATGGGCTGAAAAAGTCTTGTCTTTTTCGTGCAAACTTCTACCACCACGACAACCACCGTCATCGTCATCATCATTGCTGAATCAAAAATTACAAAATCCAGATTCCAAGCAGTGAAGAAACGAGCAATTATTCAAGCCAACTATGTTATACAAAGTAGAGCAAAGGAAAACGTAAAGTTCAATACTTTATGTATAGCTACGAGCATTTTCTCGCAGATTGCCCCAAGAAAAGGAAATGAAAGCTACATCGTGGCACGTTGTATGCTGCATTGTTCTTTTGTTTAAGACGGCCAAATGCAATTTTTCACCTTCTCGCATGCAAAAGTCTTGTGTTTGTCTTGTCGTCATATTTCCGGGATTCTAAGAAAATACATTGGCATATGAAAAAAACTGAAGGGAACCTAGCATTTGAGTAGATTTCTGCAGTATTCGTTTTAGAGTTTCGTCATAATTTTCTTCGTTCATATATCTTTTATACAGCGATTATATAGCAGATTGTGTTTTAGCAGTAAAAGACGGCAGACGCCAGGCGCGAACCGGCTTTATAATATTATAGACGGAGTCTCTTATAAAATTCGTTCCATCGTCATCATGATCATAATAATCGTGAAACAATTTTTTGAAGTAGCAAACTGCATTTTAGTTGAGTGAGAGAAGCTTAAGTAGAACTTTTAAACTACTTCTCTAAACAATTTTTTTCTTGCTAAGGAATATACTTTTGTTGTTTTTATATTCACTTTAGTCGTTCTTCATTTCGCAATAATAAAGCTTTGTTTTGGTGCTTCATTAGTGAAGGAGACGAGACGCCATATCATCAACAGCAGCTCAGGTTGCATTGTCGTGAATGATCAGATGAAAACGAGTCGTCGTCACCAATTTATTTCATTCTCCAACATAATTTTATTCTTCGTTAAAGTTTTCTCCCTCATTAAATGATTAAGTTGGTAAGCCACACCACACGTTCATGTTAACGTTGAGTCGACTTTGGATTCAACTGTATCGGGTCATCGTCATCATTGCATACATATAACTTTGCTCTCATCAACATCACCAAAAAAACACGTCAAAAATTAACCTCTCGCATAACTTGCCACTGCAACTTATCCTTATCACCACCAAAAGAAAGCCACCCAAACAGGCCTTCGCTTTTTTAACCTCTGAAATTTGCAAAACTACAGTGTGCAATGTCTACATTCTGCTAAAAATTTGCTTCGAATTTTTTCCAGTTCAATTAATTAAAATATTTAGAGCCATAATTACCTTTTTCAGTCTTTGTCTCAATTTTTCAAGGTATAAAATGCGTAAGTGGGTACCTATATAATACATAAATTTATTTGTCTTCCTGTCCAGAAGAGAATTTATATTTGGATCATGTCCTCATGAATATTAAAGAATCTTATGGTTGCAATATGCGATGATGACTTTTATAAGCAGTTTGCATGTAGATTTTTGCAATATTTTAACTACTTTTACGCAGTGTTCCAAACTCCCATTTTAAGCATATCTTTCAAAAGATCTCAAAGCGAAATACTTTTCCCTTTCTACAGAAAGTTGAGCCATGAACCAAGTGAACTTTCTTTTATGCATATTATCCTCCATTAAACATGTATGTGGGAAACCGACACTTGTCCATCACACTGTGAGCAAAGAAAACGGCAAAAGCATTCATATCATGTTTTATCAGAGCAAGAAACAGTTTAGTAAAGTACGCCTGTTTCATTATTCCTAAACTTCCAATGGGTTCTAATGCCCGACCAAATCAAGCAGAAAAACAACAGCTGCAAAAACTCAGGTGTTTTTTTCGTCTCGCGTTTGCCTTGTGGTTTGAAAGTTTCCGAAAACTACTGCATAGCATGAATAAATACTGTTCCCTCTCTCTTAAAACTCTTTAGTAAGTTAAGCTATAAACAATAAACCGTATGGACTATGAAATATTTGATTTCTCTTTCAAAAGCTACTTCGTTTTTGTGGATTATTTCCTGCGGTGGAAGTAGGAGCAGTGGCAACAGCAACTGGTTTATCGCGATATGCACACATTTCATTTCTGTTGGGCTTGCGCCCGTCGTTACCTTATGGTTGCAGGCCTTTCTTTTCTCTCTTTGTAAGGTTGAAGTTGACTCAAGATTTTTCGGAGAAATCGTAGAGGTGAAGTGAGGTGATGGCGGTTGTAGCCGTGGTCGTGGTGGTGACTTGGCGTGTGAGAGTAAAAATTTTCTCTACTCATAGACACCACAACTTTGAACAAACATAATATAAAAACGACATAGAAATATGATTACATCAATAGTAGAAATAGAAGAAGCGAACTATAAACTAGAAAAAACGAAAAATCCATTCATGGTTGAATGGGATATGGAAGATATTAACAACAATAGATTTAAACATTTTGCTTGCAATAAATTATCCTGGAGTTTAATCTAAAGTGAATCAAAAAACGAAAAAAAAAGTTTATTTTTATATGCATAGTTGAACATTACTTAAGAGCTTGAAGAAATCTTCCTTTCGTTACTCTTTGTTTGGGTTCTGTTAAAATGGCAATTTTATGCAAACACGTTGCCCCAAGTTATATTGCTGTGCATAGTATTTCTTACGCAAACAACTCCGCTGCCGCTGCTCTTACTAACTTCTAATGTTTAAAAAAATAGAATGTGCCTTCAGGAGTAAGTAGTAAAATGGCTCCGGGCCATTATCTGATATAAAAATGAGAAAGTGGATTAATGTAAATGTGGTAGGAACTGGATTTTTTCATGCTGTTGATACTGATATGATCCATGCATTTTGAATATAGTAACCTTAGCTCGCCATTTGTACATGAAAATCCTTGCCTGGTCACAATGGATGACTATTCTACTACTGGTTGAGAATAGAAACAATTTTTGCCCTGTTCTGCATATTTTGTATGTACGCTACTGCCGCGATTAAAGTGCTAATGCAAGTGAGAAATATCAACAATAGTAGTGATCGCAACAAAGTAGGATTTTATGATGATGGTTGTGATGAGTTGGATGGAAGTTAAAAAAGAAAAAAATTGGGAAAGAGGAGGATACTCAGTTAGTGGGAGACTGGTTTCTTGGCTCCGTTTCGTTCTTATCGTCTGGGTTAATAAAAGCTGAAGAAAAGATCGCCTACAAGTGAATAGTACCTGATAAAGATTATGATGATAATTTTAAAAATTATTTTGCCAAAATAATGTTTTGGTTTTTATACTATTTTATGAAATTGATGGAATTGTAACTTGTTAGATTGATTCAAATTTTTGTTATGGTTGAAGTCAGAGCTTTTATATACATTTATCATCAGACAAAGAAACATGTTTGCACTTCAATTTCAATATTCATAAATTTACTTCCAGAATGTTTTTTCTGCATGGGTTTAGTATTTCTACTGTTTTCCATCGTTGTAAAATAAATAATTCAAAAACCGTGATTATGAATAGCTTGTCCAGAGTTTAAAAAATTGTAAAAGTAAAATTAAACTCTTTTGTTTTAACTTTTTAAGTGGTTTTGGAGGAAATTATTGAAAGAACATTGTATTCCTTTTAATATCACACTTTTCTGACATATCTAGAGACAAAGTTGGTAAAATATTTACAATATTTGTTTCTTCCAAGTATGAAATGATTTTAGCTTAAAAAGATAAAATAGCACGTGCTATGTTGTTTTTCACTGCAATTAAGAAACTTTTATGGTAATTTTTGCCATTTTAAAAAGTCAGGTGTCTGTTTACTTTACGTCCTAAAGCTTATTGAATTATTTATATTTTTATTGTTTTTTCTATTATCCCTTACACAATACGCGCATTTCATTTCTAGGATTTTGTTTCAGAATGACTGGGGATATTGATAAATAAAAGATGGGGACCTACAAAGCAGTACCCAAGTTACTACACTTCTAAACACTTAAAAATATCCAAAATAAACACACACCACACGAACCTGTTAATTACGCTGCATATGATTATCATACATAATAAGAAGGTGTCCCATTACTGTTACGAGACGACCATATCAAGTTAAAAAATCGACATGAAATTTCTTTTCTATCTCCCTGTTTCACAATGAAAAAGTGTCCCCTCTCTTGTCCCTCGATTTTTGTGCTTCTCGTGAAGTCTGCTCTGCTATTCCAATCATTAATTATTAGTTCATTCTTTGCAGGAATAAAAACTATTTTTGTAAACTGCCTTTCCATGTAAACCTGTCAAAATTTCTGCATGAATAATAAAAAAGTGCATAATAATCCAAAACATGAACTCCATTTCTCTTTTATACAAAACGCAAGATTCTGAATAAACGTTTTTTCTCTGCCCCTGCCTGTTTCAACAAACCCACACATGTCAAGATAATTACCCTCCTTAATAATTCATTTAACATAGTTTTAACATTTTTGCTAAATATTTTGTCTTTTTCAATTGTACAGGGAAGCTGTTCCTCCCCGGTGTCTCCTTGGGATGTGAAGCCACCTCATCAACAACCCCCTGTTTCTCAAGCTCCTCCACCCCATCATCCACCCCCTCACCCGGGCATTCCTGTGGGTCACCAACCCTACCAGTACCATTGGTATCATCAAGACCACTCGCTACTAACATAATGGTGAATCCGGGATATATAAATTTGTATCGTGGTTCCTAAATAACGTAAAATCTTAAATATACGTATATAGAAAGAATTGAAAAATTTAATCATTTTATTATGTAGCCTAATATTAGTTAAAGTATTTGCATAAATTGCATATAATATTACAAATAATCAATTATATAATAACTTCGTATGTCAAAAATCTTTAATTTATCTTATTCTTACACAAAACACACCAACGGTTTAATTCAATTACTACAAAGGTATAAATTGAAACGGTTTGATTAAATTTTCGACCTATTAAAAATTTTTGCATATTCACGTAAAAAGTATTAGAAAATCAAAAATTAGTACAGATTTCCTCAAATACATTTACTAGAATACACTTTGTTCATTATCCTTTATCGTCTAAAAGTCATAATTTGCTGTCATTTTCTAACACCTGTTTTGTAATTGCATCATTTAAAATCATCAATTAAACGTCGTATAATAGCTGTAGGGTTTTAACATTGTTTTAATTATATTCTAATAATTATCGTTAAATCATTAGCAATTAATAAACAACAAACTACTTACATAACATTTTCAAGTAACAAATGCATGGTCAATGTTTCCTGTTTTACGATTTTACAAAAACTGCCCCGGTTTTTATTAGTATTTTTAAATACTAAACTTTAACGTTTTACTTTACAATATGTTCCTAAATTCTCGTGTTTTAATATAGATGGGAAGCATACGTGTTAAACTTTCTCCCGAATAACTATCGTATTTAAATGTAAGAAAATTCTTGATTTCTTTCGAGTAGAAGTATTAATCGTAAATTATTTTTAAGTTTTAAAATCCTACAATTAACCTCATCTTTGATACGGGTATTTTTTACAAATCTAGCAAATTCTTTAAAACTTTTTTCTTTTCGTTTTAATTTTTAAAATACTTATTTTTAAATTAATAATGCAATCATTTGCAAACATTAGATTCAATTTTAATCCACATTTGAGTTTCATTCCAAAATTGATTATTTTTTCAATTTACTTTTATTATTATTATATTAGCATATCACCGTGAACAAATTCTCCTCTTTGAGCAGAAACATCATTCCGTTTAAGTATTATCACATTTTTTAGTTTCATATTTGTTTCATATAATTTCATATTGTTATATCATATTACCGTGTTATATATTTTATATTATTTTCTCTCAGCATTCCAAATATTAGTAGCAATTTTAAAATATTACAAGAAGGAACAAACGCGTTTTTAATCTAAACCCCAGAATAAGTAATGTGTAGTAAGGTAACGTGTAATATGTAAATAGAAAACAAGAAAAACTGTGTTATTAAATTAAAATTAATTAGCTAAGCTATAGGTACATTATCTTCATAATTGCTGCTACAATTAATACTTCAAAACATAATTAGACGTCATCAAGAACATAAACATCATAATTAAAGGCTTAATTAAGCTACAAATTAACGTAATATAAAATATTATGCTATGTAAAAAGCCGTATATGTTTATTAATGTACGTATGTATGTAAAGTGTATTAAAGCATGTACAATTGAAAGGTTAAGGCTTAATTAATCACATTTTATAGAACATGATACTTAAATATTAGTCCGGTTAAATGTTGTAAAGAGTGTGTAAATGTAATTAATACATAATAATGATATTTTAAAGCATTAACTAGGCTTGGAGGAACACAAATTAATCAGCTACGATTATTATTGCTAAAATTATGGATTAATTACATCAACAACAAACAAAAATGAACATCGTTTTCATGCTCACCATTGTAATTAAAAGAACAATGATAAAAGTGTGATGACGGTATGATTATAATGATCATATAACGTACTATAATTTTTGTTTTTAGTCGGTTCATAGTTAAGAAGGAAACGTAGATGATGAAGATGAAGCAGAATACAAAATAGTAGTTTGTGCATGATGACAGTAGTCACCAGTTAATGTATTATGTGAATCCAAACGTGTGAAGGAATGAATGAAATGTTTATCATAATATTATGATAGTTAAATGATTGGGGTGAAGAAGCATCAGTAAGTAAATATAATTAACTTTTTGTTCTGTAAAACAACCACTTTGTTGCACGTGTTTCTTATTTTATTTGTTGCATCATGTTCTTTGTATATTTTTGCTGCATTTCATAATTATTATTACTGGATGATGCACCTGCACAAATGCATACCGATACGATTACACTTTCATAAAACAATCAGGATGAAATGCACTTTATCTGAAGAAAATACAAAATGGTTGTAAAACAAATAACCGTTATTTCAAACAGTGACAAGGTCATTCATACCAGAATTGTTTTATCGTCAGAATTAAATCAGCATTGCATAAAATGGCTTAAACGTTACCACTGCCGCAGCACAAGCAACCATTTTTATCCCATCTCGTTTGAATGATGATTGTTAAAAGTTCAGTAGTCAAATTGATTTATTACGACTTACCATACTAATAACATCATGATTATCACCATAATAATCATTATCCTTCATTATTATTTTTTGCAAACAAGCACCATCATCAATACCATAATAATGACCAGTGAACCAGCCAATTTAACCCAGAAGCGTCACTTGTACCACACCAACGCAAGTAGCAATTGCTAAGGAGAACGTGAATGTAATCGATCAACTTAAATAAAGCAATAAAGCTATACATGACACAGTTCACACATAAAACATGTTTGATTTTACGATGCACTATAGATGCTACCACACCAACGCAAGTAGCAATTGCTAAGGAGAACGTGAATGTAATCGATCAACTTAAATAAAGCAATAAAGCTATACATGACACAGTTCACACATAAAACATGTTTGATTTTACAATGCACTAGACGCTTATTTGTTTGTTTCATTCATGGAAATAGTTAATTTCTGAAATTATATTTTGAAGAAACATGATTAATTAAAGAAAGACCAAAAAACGTGCTACGCATAATCAGGAAAACTACTTTTACTGTCTTGCGTAATTTTGTATTTCTTTCGAAATATACAATGCTCTAGTGAAAGGAACAATTATGCACTGAAGATAGTTTCACTTAATTTTAGAATCTCACAAATCTGAAGGAGGGAGCAAGCCACTTTATTCAGCCGTGTGTGTACTTTAGCAATTGGGGAAATATAAGACAAGGTCTAGCCTTGCTTGCAATCAATTGTCCTTGAGTTTTTAAGCTTATTTATTTTGCAGTTTTGGCTTTTGCGCTCATAAAAACATTATTGCACTTTATTTGAGCTTATTTTCAATAAACATCTGCCAAATGTCATCCTTCAAAATTTGCTAAATAGATAAATAATTTCTACATTGAGTGAAAGTGAATTGTGACTGTAGGCTACTATCTTTCATCTGTAAAATAAACGAGTTGAAGCCAGCATTGGTTGCTTAAGGTTAGTCAAACAGCCAGTAGAATAGATTAAAGATGTAATTGCTAATTCTTAATTACACATCAATCAATCAAAAAATGTGCTACTGTAACTGGTATATGCGACACTATAGTTTGAATGAAGTAAACTTAACAATAGATTTTGTATGATTCTGCATCATCTGCGTAAGTTTTTCAAGGGTTTAGTTTGGGGTCATTATTGTGTAAACAGAATGCGAATAATTGAATAATTACAGTGGATAATTGGTTGTGTATTTACATTCAAATATTCTAATGAGCCTAAGTGCGTAAAAGAGTACTATACCTAGGTAGTTATAACTTGCCATGTCAATGTACTGATGACGATGATGATCATCATCACATCAGTGTCGTGCTGTTTT
The DNA here is from genome assembly GCA_027744615.1 of Lepidocyrtus cf. nigrosetosus NNG-2020. Classification (NCBI taxonomy): domain Eukaryota; kingdom Metazoa; phylum Arthropoda; class Collembola; order Entomobryomorpha; family Entomobryidae; genus Lepidocyrtus; species Lepidocyrtus cf. nigrosetosus NNG-2020. The sequence continues at coordinate 1,790 of JAHZNK010000457.1, read as the reverse complement.
AGAAATTCATATATATAAAATATTTCTACGCAGTTGCGTGCGCAATTTTATAAAAATGATGTACATTCGTATGATTTTTGCACTGATGTCAAGTTTTAATTCAACAAAATAATTATGAAAATAGAATAAGTAAAAATATACGTATGGAATAATTGATTTCGATATTAATTTGCAATCCTGTTATAATCTAGTAAGATCAAAGTTATGCGATACAGTATTAAAGAAAGTAAAATGCATAATATTAAAGCGGATACATATGATTTTAGTCTTTACCATAAGAAACTGCAAAAATTGCAATTTCCCACTTCCAATTAATTGCACAAGGAAGTTCACATTGCATTTTATTCAAACTAATCCAATCTGAGTCAGTCCCCTTTTATTTCCTTTTCATTTTCTCGTTTTTATCGAAACTGGCTTATAAAAAATATTTTTTCAAAGGTAAGTCAGATATAACCAAAATGCCATGAACTTTACAACTAGGAAAATGCATATAAAACGAGTGACGGTGATACACACTAGGGAGAAAAATGAACCAAGTTTGAGACGACAACTGACGGAAAGGCTTTAAGAGAACTGAGAGAAGGAATAAGAAAAGGAGAACAGTTTTAATTCAGGTTGTGTTGTGTGATGAAAGATAGTAAAGAAGAGAGGGAGAAATGAGAAGGGATGATTGGCACATGGGAGTTAACCTTATATGACATGACATGACATGACTGGATTCTTTTCTACCTTCCACCACCAACTCTACTTCCCATTTCATTTCTTTCATTTACTTTTTTGTTAACTCAACAAAGTATATGCCAAAGTAGGAAAAAGGAGATAGAAAAATAGAGAATGGTGATAGTTTTGTGATATGATATGATGAGATGATGCGGTATATATGTGGACTTTACGTGTGGTGGCTTCATCCTACAAAATTTGGACATTTAGGGTTATTTTAATTTGTTTTAACATAAGTTGAATAATATGATACATGTATTTGAGAGTTTCATTGATTAAATGACACAATTTTAGTTAAAGGAAACCTACGAGTAGAGCCAAAACGGTTCATCATGGCAAAGTGTTCTGACCGCATCCTGGTTGAATTAAGGAATGAAGTTAGGACATAAGTTATTTCTTAGAAATTAAAATTAGATTGTCATATCAAAAGGATGATGAATGAGAAATGCGATATGAAACGAAAGTTAATTATCTTTTTCAGTTTATTTTCCCTTGTTTTTATTCTTTCTTTATTAAACAGCGAGTTTTATTCCATTGCACAACTTCTAAAAATGTAAAAATGAAATGACTTTGAAGAGAGGTCCTACCCCATCCTTCCCGAATTCCACTGGGGTATGATCAGATTACAAAGGGTAGGAGGGTTTTTTATTGTTGCTAATCCGGTTGCTTACTGGTTTTTATTATCATCCTGCGTCTTACTGCCATGCCAGCTGACATTGAGCCTAAACCGAAGAATTGAAAACATTTTTACACATTTAAAGGTACTTAAATTGATAATTATTCTGGGGTGGTAGCTTACTCACTTTTGTATATTATGGCGTAATCTTTCACTTTTTTCTGGACATGATCGACATGAACGAAAGAAAATTTTTAATTGCTTCTTTGCCCATTCCCGTTTTAATTAATCGCGAAGGATTTGCAAATTTATGCTTAACATGCAAATAATTTTAAAGAAAAATTTCCTGACATTTGCCAGTTTTGAATGATGAGTGAGTGATATAAAAAAATCTCGTTCCAAATCAAGAACCAGTTTTTCTTTTTATTTTTAAAAAGTTTCATTTAAGCTTGAT
>JAHZNK010000456.1:0-11880 GCA_027744615.1 Lepidocyrtus cf. nigrosetosus NNG-2020 | reverse complement strand
AAATACATCTTCTGGGGAATGGTCCTTGTGGGGAATCGGTCTTCTGGGGAATTCTTAAATGGGGAATAACCCTACTGGGGAAAAGCCCTATCTGGGGAATAGGCCGTCTGGGGAATCAAGCCATATGGGGAATTTGCCCCTGGGGAATAGGCCTAGACTCTATAAGATTTAGATTATGAAATGGAAAATGCAGACTCGAAAAATGATTACGTTCCAGAAACATTATTATAGCGTTTTCACAGGAAGTAAAAAAAAAGTTGAAAGCGTTGAAGGAAAATTAGAATGACCTTATTCACATAACGGATAATATTTTGTAGAAACTTTTCCTGTTTCCTTATTTTCTTCTTCTCTAGACTTTTCAACTAAAGAAGAGTGAAATGGGAAGTAACCAAAATGCCAAAAATCAATATCACTTTTCTGTATTGATATGGCGTATGTTAGTACAGCAATAATATAAAAAATTGTACATATCCAAACTCAATGAATACGTAATGTGAAATGACACTATATAAGCCAGCCCTTTAGTAAGAAAGTTGCAAAAGTTACACGCGCATACTTACGCAAAGATATACTTATGAAAAGTTATTTACATACTTATGAATGAGTACATACATACATTATTAACATGTAATACAATGAATGACCTCTTCCTTTCAAGATTTTCTTACATCTGATGATGATGATGATGATGCTGATGATGATAAGTATCTCTTAGAATTACTATCTACTCACTATTCCCTCACATCACACAACTTTTTCTTAGATTTTTCTAGCATGAAACACGAAATAAGAAGAGAAACTACATGAAAGTTCAACTAACTACTAAAGTATGCTACTTTTGACTGGCATTTCTCATTGAGTCAAACAAGCATGGATTGGAAATGATAAAAGCATTCATAAATGAGCATGAAACGAAAGTTCACTTTTCTTTTTACATGCCATGAGTGAAAGTAACTCAAGTACCTATTCTAATCTGAAAGACCAACATTAGCTACTTTTTAGATAGATACTTTCATCGTTACTGTCAAACTCGTAGCGATTCAAACAAATGAATACAATTTGATGTAGGTTATTATCATAGTGTAAATCATGCCAGTAGTAGTAGTGGACACTTGCGTTCGATAACCTCTTCATTTTACACCTTGAGTACCACCAACTACCTAGAACTCGCGTCTTTCGCATCAATTTCCAATTCAATTCAAGTGCTTACGCTGCCACACAACTCACCTTGTGACGTTTACAATGCCAATAAGGATGATTCCAGGCTTTTCAGAATACATATTTCCATTGCAGAGCAACACGGCTCAGCGGATGAATAATGGTATGCAGCAAATCCAAAAAGAATGTGTAGAGCAAGACGTGTAAAATAAAAGGGAAAATGTGGAAGAAGACTGAAAGGGAAAATAGAAATGGAGGATGAATGAGCAACGATTTCCTAACATTTACACAAAAAGATGTGAGCACTTTATCCAACAAGGATAAAAACCACTTTCGTCTTACTACATAATTCAGGGGAAAATTTATATTGGTTGTTGAGGGCAGTACAAATGAGATCTAATTTTTCTTTTAGGAAAGTGAATGAAATGAATGAGAAAAAAGAAAACGACGAAAGCTTGTTAAGTTTTCGATTGTGTCTGTCTAGTTTTTGCCATATATGCATAATGTATTATGACTTTTTGTGAAGTAAAGGCAAGGAAGGAGTGTGCGACCTGCCACCCTTTTTATTTTGAAAGCCTCCAGAAATGATAAGAGCCAAAATAAGGAGAAGTGGAAGATGTGTGTCAGTGGTTAAATACAGGAAATGAGATGTCTGTCTAAAATAAGATCTGAATGAAATTTTAGAGCAGCAAACATAGGTATATAGGAACCACTACTATTTCAATGGCACAGTTAACTATTTCTTTCATCAACATAATATCTTGTACGCCACAAAGTAAGTGGGCTAACGATGATGGTAGCACGTAGTAATATAAGAGACAATTTTCAGCGGAAATAGACACATGAATACTTCCATTTGAAAAAGCAAATCTGTAAACCAAAAGTGTATGGAAATGTAAAACAAGTGGATTTTAGTTGTAGTTCTAAAATCCCCGGATTAAAGTTCGATAATAGATGTATCAGCTTAAATTCGGAAACAACTTTCCGACAGAGTTCAATACTAGATCTTTTCTTTGACAGATTTGCAAACTAAAATTTCTTTGCATTCAAACTTGGTATCCATATTCGTAACTACCGGTTTATTAATAGCTCATGATAGCTGTACAGTAGTTTACACAAATCTTTCCCATTTTATACATGCTAATCCTATCCTTTACCATGATGAAGCTACTAACAAGCATATCAAAACGGATTTGGAATAAAATATTCAAACTTTCTACAGAGAAAACAGTCCATTTCCATTTTGTTTTTGTTGTTTTGTTTTCTATTCAAAAAGCCAACCTACTTTTACGTCTTTGCTTTTTGCATTATCACGAGCGAAGCTTGATTTTAATACTAAGCCAATAGAATTGATAAAATGAGGAAAGTTTTTTAACAATCAAAGTTTTAAATGTCTTTATTTTCCACCAACAATTCCCACTTTCCCATTACCATTCCTCCCTTTCCAGATGTGGGTGAAATTCAATCAAAGGATAAAAAGACTTCCAGAGAAGAATAGAAAATAAAGCTTTTGCTTCTGCTTTCTCCTCACTCTGAGAGGAACGTCTGCTTATTTTTGTGGTTATCGCTAGTTAATGTAGAAAGCATGATTCTCCACTTTCCACGAAAATAAATACGGCAGAATCCACTAAAAATTGTATATTAATTACCGTACTCCAAACGTAAGAAATTTATAATACTTAATAGGTATGTACAATAAAGCACTTGTTATTGCATTCCAGGTAATAATAGCCAATTTTATAATTTTACAAAAATTATTCCTATATTGTTTTGTGAACCAAAAACAATCAGCTATCGATTTGTCGATTTGATCTTCGTTTGATAAACAATTTTCAAGATAAATGCAACCTTTGACGATCTATTCCTTTGTTTACCTAGCAAGGTTTAAAGCCTAGAAGTTACGGATGTCGTCTTATACTTCTTTGTTGTGTTCTTCAACTTTTGCCTGCCTTGGAAGAAATGTTGAAAGTCTCCTTTGAAGTAGAATCTGAGCACACGTCATTTCGAGCTTTGAAATCAGATTTTTATTCCAGCTTTATACTGAATCTTACAAGAGTCTGCTCTCAACTCATACATTTATATAAAAAGCAATATTATTGATCATACATAGCCATAATAAATTATATTGTTTTTTGCTTTGTTTTCCCTTGGCACAATGTACTGAGAGAGATTGGAAAACAGAATAAAATTTACGTACAGAAATAGTGAAACGCTACGTATGCAAAAAAAATAGCATCTGAAACACAACCTAGTGACAAGCTATATATTATTTCAGCTGGAAAAACAAAAATTTCAGAAACAAAAGGGAAATAAGTTTGCTACTGGTTATTGTGTTATGTCGTTTATAGTGTTGGGAGTTGGGATTTAAAAAAATGTGAGGCTTTGTTTGTATGAAGTTTTGCTGAGCGAAAATAAAAAAATATTTGGGAATGCTATTCAACTTTGAATAATGAAAAGTAAATAAAACGTGGATATAAAAAATAAAATTTTAGTCTTCAGGGTTTATTTAGTAATTGTTAGATAAATAAACCAAGTAAATAAATTTTGGGTTGTGTTATACAGTATAATTTGTACTTAATAAGGAACAACGTCAATGCGGCCACTTTCAGTCTTCAGTCGTATTATTATTGCACGTACCAAAAAGAAGGCATGTGGAAAAGTGTTCGCTATCAATGTGTGCATATCATTTTGAAGTGAGCAAGATATATTTTCAAAGATATGCGAAAAATAATATTTTTTGCATATGTGTTTGTGACAAATAATTTAGTTTATGAGTTTAGAGTGGGTGGCCTGTCATTGTAAAGTACTCTAAACTGCTTAAAAACCAGGAACTCCAAGAAACGTATCGTAAATTGTCACAGCCATAAAATAAAAAATAGTGGGGGAGTGGCAATATATCCTAAATATTTCCGCAAAAACTAAACATACGATTATTTCAGAGTTTACTGAAATTACGACTTTTTACAAGAAACTTTTACTCTTTTAGTTTACAAATAGCTGTAAGATCTACATAGCAAACATGAGTAATTTCGGAGTAAAACTCTTTCTTCGACAAATATCAAAATGAAAAATGAACCAAGCAAAAATTAATGACATTTTATGCAACTTTTGTAAAATGGGGTTAGAGTTGTTTGAATTCTTTTAGTTTACCCTCTGGAAAGTGCGAAAAATGAAGAAATATCGGGTAAGCATAAATTCATGGTGACCATTACTTGAGAAAACATTTTGCAGAATTTTTTCCTTCAAGGCATACAAAGTATATTAGATTATCCAGAGTTCAAAAATATGCAAAAGAGTAGAAAAGCAACTTGACAACTTTCTCTTTCATTTTTTCGCTGCTTGTCTTCTTCCAACCCCATATCTCATTTTTGCTGCTCTCACGACCGTAGATTGCAAAAATTGGCAAGCATTTGAATTCCAAGTCTTGCTGCTGCGTAAGTGAATATTTTCGCTTTCATGCCTATACAAGGAAATCTTATTATCATGAAAGGATATGGTTTAACTCTTCCATATGCACAGAAAGCACTACCTGAAAGATATTCATCTATCTAAATTAAATTTAGATTTAAATTCTACTAGCATCGGCACTGACTGCTCCTATTGCGAATTACCGTCATTCCTCTCTTGCTTCTACTCTTTTACCTTTTTATATAATCTTGTTTCATTTCACTTTAGAGAGTCAGCATAATGAGCGCATGAGTGCTCAAGTTTTCTCCAAAGGAAATATTTGCACATTGTATACTTAATATTACTAAGAAAGCAAACTATAATTCTAGTCAGATGGGAACCGGATTATTCTCTTAAAAATAATGAAAATTTGTGCTTGCATCCTCAACCTTACTATATAAAGTCTCTATTTCCAAAATAGAAATTGTTTGTCATCCCAAATTAAATACTTTGAAAACAACGGAACCAAATGTCATTGTAGCAATCATTGAAGTGGTTTCTGTCTAAAGGAAGAAATAGGACAGGGATTATCCTAAAATCCTTTTTAGCAGCCTTAAGATTTAAAGTCGCTCGATTTTGTTAGCTTAATATGTCAACCAAGCTCAAGTTTAGCTGTAAAGACGTGTGTGGTTGTATTGTGCTGAATGACGTCAGCACATTGTAATCAAACCTTTGTTCAAGTACAAATGATTTTGATATTAAATGAGCAACCTTAAGCAGAAATAAGCTTATATTGTTCATTAATTGTCTATACAGCAAGTCTAGTCTAGTATTAGTCTAATCAATGCTTACAAATGTGGGAATTTGATCAAAAAGTAAAATAACAATGATTCCATGACTTGTACACCTACGCACCCTAATTTTCAAAAAAATATAGAATGTATATTTTTATTTGAAAATTAGCAACGAAGCGGAGAAATTGTAAGCTTGAATGGTGATGATATAGCTTATTCAAATAAAATTTGGGTGAAATTACTTTACGATGAAGCTCCCTTTTTATTCTTTTATAAAAGAACTATTTTTGATGTTTACTTCGAAAAAAATTTACACAGAAAGTCTTTCAAAAAATAATAGATTTATAAACAGAGAATACATTAAATAAAAATTGTTGATATAAATAATATGTGAAGCGTATAGTAGTCACATAACGTGAGCAAAACAGCATGAATAAACACATTTTTCTCTTTCATCGTTTTTTCATGCCTCTACTTTCGCTGCTCGTTTTCCCGTCATATCATACCTCATAAGAAATAGTAAACAGTAATGGATACTAATATTTATAGTAGGGTTAGAAAAGGATGTACGTCTACAAGGTTATTTAAGTGTTTGTTCATGTAACTTGTATACCTATTTATAGCATCTTCCAGGATCCACAAACAGAATTGTACAATAAATAACGAAAAATCCTTATAGCTTAACTTACGCGCAAAGGATGAAATATTGAAATTGAGTCTCGCAAAAATTAATACTTTGTGTATCCTGGATTATGATAATGGGACTATCGCCAAGGCTGGATTTACTGGGGTAAAACGATATTACCCCTATCATCATTCGAGGGATTATTATTTGTTTAGTGAAAGTAATGGCAGTAAGGCAGGCAACCGTAACATCACAATTATCATATATTGGGTTCAGAGTTCATCTTGTAGGAGGTATAGTTGGTATTCGTAGTACAAGAAAGAATATTATGTATGAATTCTAATACGTAGATAGGAGATTATTCTAAAGATATGGAAGCGTGGAAACAAACAGCGCCTACGAGCAAACAAAAGCAGATATGAAATAATAATAATTATAAACATAAGTTAACTATCAAACATCCTCTTTAACTTATGTGTGCAAGGTTCAAACTCCACATAAAAGTTTTTGGGTAAGTATTGAATAAAGAAAATGTCATGAAAAAGTAGGTTATTACTGTATGGGTTTCTATTAATAAAAATTAAACAAAACAATAAAGACTGGTAAACAAACTGCTTATCCTAACAAAATGATTTTTATATAATTATAATTTGTTAATGTATGTTTGGAGTAATAACAATCATGAATGTTTGTCTACTCTGGAATCAGAAATACAAAATAGAACAAACAAGAGCTTTCTTCTATTTCAGTTTTTGTATGTCCTTGGAATCATAAATAACAATTTGGGCACATCTGCCAGTAATATCCTATAAATTTATTTAGTATATTATTACAATGCCAAAACTACCTCCAATCATCTTTTGACATTTTCGGCTTTTCTGTTTGCAATTTGTTTATATGTCAGCTGCTTGTCATGTTTTTAGCAAATTGACGATATTCAGATAGAGAGCTACTGTCATAGAAGTCGCTGGAAATGAATCAAACACTATATAAGTGCATGCTACAATAATTAAAGTTTGAAAGAATATCAGACAGCAAATCAACAAATATTTTCGTGTTGCAGTGTATGCTACTGTCATAGAAGTCTCTGGAAATGAATCAAACACTATATAAGTGCATGCTACAATAATTAAAGTTTGAAAGAATATCAGACAGCAAATCAACAAATATTTTCGTGTTGCAGTGTATGCATTGCCATGCACATTTTTAAAGCGTGAGGAGACTCAGACATGTCACTGCGTCTGACAGCCAGTCTTGTTCTTAATAATTTAGTTTTTATGGATAACTCATGAGAGGGTGACGAAGGTGTGAAACGTTTTTCGATGTTTATGGAACTCTATGGAGAAGAACCTCATTACCTCATTGGTATTTAGGCAAATTTTAACATGCTGTACTATAACGGATGACGATATGTGAAAAATGTTTGTTTTTATACTCAACTTTTGAAATCGAGGATTATCTTACTCTCCGTTAGAATGCATTATAAAGGTCTGGGTTATTTCCTAAAATATTGATGTACGTTGAAGATAATGCTTTATAGTTTCCTATTAATATTTTTTCAGATGTATAAAGGCTTTTACTAGAGTGTAATCTTTTAAGATTATATCAGGAAGGAAGATATTCCAGCGTTTTTAGTTGCGTTATGAGCCCTGACCATATCACCCTCACCACCACTCTTGCCACCGCCCTCATTAATGGAATGTGAAATACGCCCATTGTTTTAACTGCCAGTCGTAAACTCAAATGTCTTTCGTTGCGTATCTTCGTTACTACCAGATTAGGCAATTTTTTGCGTCTGTAGGCAATGTAAGTGTCTGCTTTGAAAGTGCACAGTGTTGTATTACAGACAGTATTCCTAGAAAAGGCTGAAAATCAGCAACTCTAGAACTTGAATTGATAGAATACGAGGAATAAGAGATTCAGTTAAAAAGTAAAAAACATGGCCAACTACTAAAATTGCACGTAAAATTAGGTTTGATATGGTTTAAGACGGCCTTTCCTTCTAAAGGCTGTTCTAGGACAGGTTGAAATCTCTTTTGAAGAAAGCGAACAGTCTAAATTAAAATAAGCATTTCCTAGTTCCCACGAGTATTATATTTTTTCAATCCTTGTTTGATTGCGCATGTATAACAAGATTTTGTTAGAATTGGAAAATATGATTTCGTTACGCTAATCTTTCCTTCCTGACATTACAGAAACAAAGTTTATTATAAATTAAACAAATACCCGTGCCTATATATACACCTTGGCTTTGTTTAATTTCATTCTACTAAACAATCACTATCACTTAATTTGCAATGCTTATTTTAGCAAGGCTTAAAAATGAATTGGTAAATATTTGCATCGTTTTTCAATAGCTAAAGTTTGGTTGAAAAAGAGAATAAAACAAACAAGGAAGTCAAGTGTTCAAGCTCAATTAAATTGGTAAGCATTTTCGGTATTATATGAAAGGAGACGAAGCTCACTCAGCCAACATTCATTCTTCACTATTCCACTCAAGTACTCACAGCTTTCTCTTTTTAGTGCCTTTCCGTTGTGTTGTGTCGTACACGCATGGCTGCACGGATTTTACCACAATTTACTACCGGCCAGATGGTCTTTGACTTATGCTTCAGCTAATCTTAATAATTTTGCAGCCATAGCTTGAGGCTCTCCCATGGAATCTGCCTCTTTTCACTTTTAATCTCTTTCCAGGCAAACAAACTTGGTAAAATACATGAAGCTCACTTCAGTGCATAATAATAAATTTCAGTGTTTTCATAACCAACAGCAAAGATGAAGTTTCAAGGAAATGAAGCAAACTTTTTTCTTTGTGTATTCAGCTCAACTTTTATTACATCTTCCAACTAGTTGTGCGTAATATTGTCCGAGTGCCAAAAATCTTCCATTTGTCTGTCTGTCTGTCTACAGCCAAAGTGTATGCGATAATTTGTCGTTTGGGTCATTTCGATACAACCGAAGTTCAAATATGATCTTTTTAAATCCTACCATTTTATTGCAATATTAATTATTATTTTTTATTCAGTAGACAATAAGATACTAATTATTACTTTTAAAATTTGACGATTATTTGACTTCCCAAATTCCATAAAGAAAATACAACTTGAAATTTTATACTTATAGCATTTCTTTATTGCGTCAGCTTTTCTTAAAACTCATATCAAATAGTTTCCGTTTATTGTACACTTTGAGCCTAAAAAGTTAACCTAGGTATTATATTTCGCAAGAATTTTAAGTTTACAACTTTAAAAGAATCAATTTTGATTTAGAATTTTAAAATCAAACGAAACTGACTTTCTATTCAATCCTCAGCTTTTACTTACGCAAGTGAGAAAACTTGAAACAAAATGAGCATAGCTAAATGAATTTTGAAATAGACTTTGTAAAAGTGTTGAGAGACATTAAATTGTCATTAAATGTTCTAACTATATCATCCGGAAAGCTTGTTTGATTTAAATCAAAACGGAGAACATGTAATAAGTAGCAGGAACGGAATAAATATAATAAGGAGTAAGTTTTTGTATACATTCCATACATATATTAATTCTGCTTATTGTGCCTACCTACACGGGTACTTCGAATTTAATACGAATTTTAGCAATTATTTAAAAATTCGTTAGTGAAATACTTCAGTCTCAGGAATACTGAAAGGCAACGAACGAGCACAAAAGAACATGATTAAAACAGAATGATCAAAAATGGAACAAAGTTTGAACTTGCTAAGAATTTTTCAACAAACAAACGCCAAAGCAAAGGAAAACAGAAATGCTCAACCATGACAAGTTCCCTTTGTTTCTGTGTTCTCATCCTTTTGAAGAAATAAACTATTTTTAATAATAAATTGTAACTTCAAAATAAGTATACATATCACGTTACATATTTTGGTACAATTTTATTATACATTGAATAAAACGTGATTGTGATCATTAAAAAGAAGCGAGAATTCCTTCATTTTAAGTGCACTATTCGCTACTTACTTCATACTACTTTCCACTCTCCATTTTTTCTTTGGCTACTTATATACATGATAGCCTAGCAGTTGTGACTGTGACAATGACAAATGTCTGAGCATTAAATGACAGTGAATTTTGAATGCATCGTTGGCTTTCTCTTCATCATGAAGCAACAACGAGAAAATGAAAGGAAACATCACTTCTTTCCATCACACTTAGACACTAGCAGCCTGTTAAGGAAACACGAGAAAAGGGTAGTTTGTATTGTGTGACAAGAAATCATATTAAAGCATATCACTATCTTAAGCTATATAGAATCTTATGATTGTTGTTCCTTTTTATTTAACCAACAGCTCTCAACAAATTCTTTATTTTTTCATAACTTGTCCTGACTTTGTTAAATGTTGAATGATATCCACTCATGTTTTTGTTTTTACTTTCATTTCCGACAGAAGCGAATAAATTTACAAAATGCTCATTTATTAAACTCAGTTCAAGGAAGTCGATGACAGCTTTAATAGTAATTTGTTTATTTCCAGCTTGTTTGCGCATACTTATTCAATAAATTTGCAGAATAATGTTAAAAAGTTTAATATGATAAGAGTATTATTCTTGTAGTCCCTTTCTGGTACGTATTATTTGAATAATGTCATCAACCCAGTACATGGAACACGTTTTAGCTAGCCCATTAATAATCGTACATTGAGGTGAAAAATAGGTATTTTCAAGGGAAAGACATCATGATAAATCCGCTAATTGTAGGGGTGTGTCTATTCAATTTATTTTCTCTTTTCTTGATTGGAGAGCAAGTTGTAGATTATTTTCAATCTAGAAAGGAAATGGATATCAATCCGATAGAAACACAGCAGTGGTTAGCTGGGGTTTTACAGATTCATTCTCGGATTTCTTATGCAAATCCTTTCTCTAGTCGCACGTAGACAAATAACACGACCATGATCAGTAAGGAACTCACCACAAGTTCCTTAATTCAATGAAAAAGACATCTTGTTCCATTTATTTACTTCTCTAATTTGACTACAAGATAACATTGGACAACTGTAATTTAATAAATCTTAAGGTTTCTCTAGCCGTCTTTAGTAATACCTTATTTCGATGTGACGTTACATTCACTGTTCAAAGTAGTAATATAATTCATATGGGCTTAGCAGCTACTTGCCACTACTCTGAGCCACCTGCCACTTCCAGACCACAATGTATCATCACAAGGCATATCCGTTTAGCGAAATAAATTCACTTTATTCTTTCCTGAACAATGGTGTTTGTGCCATTTTTATAATAAGAAATGTAAAGACAAAGATAACTTGCACATGTATCCAATTATAATTGTAAATAGCACATTTCCTTTTTATAAAGAACAAAAGATTTTATCTTGTTGGATAAGTAGTTACGTTTTCCTTTCATTCTAATCCCCTTTTATTCTCTTTTGATGACGGTGGGAAGAAATCGATGTCTGGACAAAGAAAAATAGCCGGAGCACAGCATGGCTATGATGTAATACATCGTGACTCCTTGTAAATCATTACTACCATAGCTTTTTGGTAATGTTGTACTGAGAGAATGAGTGTGGGGAGAGCTAGAAGTAAGTTAATATAAGTACAAGCTTAATCCGGTTCTCTTACTTTCTCTTTTAAACAGGATTCTGTTGAAAACCGCATATTTTGGTACGTTCAGAGGGTTCTCATTGCTTTTAGGGGATTCTTTACAAAATGCTCGGGATTCGTTGGTAGTTTAACTTTGTGCTTGGTTTTTAGGCGACTTTACAAGGCATTCATGCATACATGGGTATGATAATACACCTAAAATAACAAAGTGAAAGTTGTTTGTTGCCTCATCAATTTTCAAATCCTTTTGGTGTTAGCGAATGCATAATAGTAAATGAAGTTGGTAAAATAGAAGGCTTTGTAAATGACATTAAAATGTTTTCGAATTGGCGTCATATTTT
>JAHZNK010000455.1:0-10367 GCA_027744615.1 Lepidocyrtus cf. nigrosetosus NNG-2020 | reverse complement strand
AGAACTTTGAATATCACTAATTTAAAATAATTTAACTATCTTACAAAATAAATGCACAAAAGCTTATATCATACCTATTTCAAACTCAACATTACTACTAGACGGTGAGTATTTGAAGTGCAGAAAATAACAATACTTTAATTAAACATGAGCCAGATCCAAACAACCTGTGTAATATCAATTCAGCATCTTTTATGGACTTTGCCAATCAGATCCAAATCCACAAGCTGAATCAGAATCCGAATCAGAAAGATTTTCCTTAATTGTTGGTGATCCTCCATTAACTCTTCGTGATTTCTTCTTCCTGGCTGAGTTAGGCAGGGATGTAGGAGGAGGCATCATTTCTTTGTCTTTTTCCTTTTCTCCATTCTGAAGATAAAAACATTTTATTTAGAAATATTAACCTTTGCTTTGTATAAGACGATTGTGCAGAGGTGCATGCTCATTACCACTTCAACTTCCGGTATATTATCCGCAGATCCCCAATTCTTATGAACTACCCTTTCACCTCCAGGTCCTGTAGGTTGCGCAGATTTTCCTAGTAGGTAGCCAAACGCTTCCCTTGTACTTTTAACTTTGACATTTAACGAACCGATCCTTAAAAAACTAGAATCTCTATCACGTTGCATTTCATTGCTTCGTCGTTTTTCTTTGATTTCTGTCAACAAGATTTAATTGTATTCTTATTTAGTATTTAAATCATATTCATTGGATGAGAAGGCAGAATTAAGTGCTGTGTGAATATGCGTCGCTTTAAAAGCTCTGAAAGTTAAAATTAAGCTTCTCCGTTGCTTTCTCCAGGTGTAATTTGGCCAACTTAGAAAAGTCAAGTATAATTTTAAATTAAAATGCTTTTTCCGAATCCATTTTCCAGCATCAAATTATAAGGCAAATATAGCGTTCCCTTACCAAAAGAAGGGGTTATCATTTTTCCTTCACCACCATCATCATCAAGTGCGTATTTTTACACCAGTACGCCGTTGAATATCCCAGAACCTTGGATTTTTAGAGTCTACAGCAATATTTTAAGTGAGTCTAATCAGCATTGAGCACAGCGCATAGAAGATTGTTTTAACAATTTTGAGCATTAAGTAAGCTGGAAGTTCGGAGGTCAGTCATAATTGGTCGAAAGGGTTATCAGGAAAGCGTTTCTACAGCAATATTTTAAGTGAGTCTAATCAGCATTGAGCACAGCGCATAGAAGATTGTTTTAACAATTTTGAGCATTAAATAAGCTGGAAGTTCGGAGGTCAGTCATAATTGGTCAAAAGGATTATGAGGAAAGCGTCAGTCTTCAAGTTAATCATTCATGCAAAGCGATATTGTATGATTCGGGATTAAGCGTGAAATTGACAAAAGTCGTGCAGAAAAAGACGTGTGTGCAATTAAGGTGCATAAATTTGAGTTAAGAAAATCATGCAAGTGCGAGTTTTTATTATTAGGCAATAACAAAATTCATGCAGCAAAAATAAAAAGTAATTTTATTAATATTGTTAAATACATCAAGATAAAATATCGATAGCGGTGGTAATGTGGAAAATGCAAAAGTGCAGTTGGTAACAAGAATGAAATACATAAATTATTAAAGTCAGTGAATCAAAAATGGTGTCTTTATGTTTGTCCTAAAGCAAAAGATAAAGCTTGTGGCTAATAAAACGGGAAAATGTATAATATTTTCAGCGTTTGTTCTTTGGCAGGGTCAAAACTGGCAGAAATTTAATAAAAATGGCTGATAGCTATAGCTGTTTGACTTTATCTACTAAAGTATAAACGGAATACTTTATACTGATCTTTTAAACCTAATTGTAAAATTAATAAATGCGTAGATGTAAATTCCTATTCTATTGCTCTCTATTTTTGGCTACGTGATAAACTGTTTCGCTTTTTCGCTTGGGAACCGCATTATCCATAAAATATTTTAGTCCTTGCCGAATGCTTCTTCTGGAGGAGCTATGTCCAAAACTACCTTTTGGATTTCCATTAGGATTGCCATTACTACCTCTATGCATTAAGCCTCCATTTGTCATTTGTTTCTGATCAACTTGCTGGGTACTATTACTATTGTTGGATAATGGAAAATTAAAAATACTACCGCTGCCTTTATTTCTTTGTGACCTATCTAGTTCTGAATCCGAAGTCAATTCAATGGACCTTCTGTGGGAATTTGTAGAAGCGTTTGAGGCCCGTCGTAAAATACCTGAGCGTGGAGTTAATGGAATGTTAGGTGAAGCAGAATTAGAATTGCATGTTGGCAAAGACACTAATTCCATTGGAATTGGACCAGAGTTGCGTCGCAAGTTATACTGGTAATTGCTTGGAAGCAGAGGAAAAGTGGCGACGTATGCGAGTGCCAGGCACAGTGCTAGTAGGTACAGGACTTTTAAGGGACTCACTTTTAAACGTGTCCATTGAGACAGAAGTATCTTGTCTGACTAAATATTGCATCGGTTTCTTTCCGCTGTGGTCTCTAATATTAACATCGGCATCTGTAATTATAAGAAAAATTAAAGTTAACAAATGCTATTATTATTTCAATCAAAATATAAACTCTTTTATCAAATCTTACTATAGGCTTTCACTAGGATATCGTAAACCTCTTGTCTAGACAAGTCTACAAATTCGATTCAAAATTAGTTGAAATAAAATAAGACTCCTAAGTTAAAATTGGTCTAAATGTAGGCTTTCTATAATATCTGTTTTACTTACATACTGCATGACAATTCATTCAAAGGTAAACATGAAAATAGAAAAAATAAGATTAATAAGTAATTTCATTTAAGAAATTGTTCATGAAAAATCTTCTTTAAATTTATACTTACGCCCTGTGAGATTCAGAAGAATGCAAGAAGGATTGTCATTGGTAAGCGAACACGAGTTCCATGAAAGTAAATAGCAAAAATTGAGTTATGTAGTTCTTCCACGGAAATCATTACTTTGCATAAAATGCTCGTAAAAGTGTTTTTTGTATGTCATGCTAAACTAATTTTGTTATCTTACGTTCATATCCCGTCTTCGGACTAGAGAAGGATTTTCTTGAGCTAATTTGTGCAAGGAATGATAGTCGCATTGGGCCGATTTCAACATCCATTCTTTTGCCCGTGGCTCTAACTGTGTATGAGAAAAGCCATATCCATATCCATACTGATTTTCATTTTTTAATATTTTTGTGGACAAAAATGAAGAAGACCAAAACCGTGGAAGGAGTGTGGACCAATCACCCAATACATTCCGTCAAAAAAGCCAATACAAAAAAGCAAATACATACACCAATAAAAACAAAATATCAACCAAAATATAGCCTTAAATGTTATTAAGCCAGTGTCAAGTAACTGGTTAATAACTTATTAATCGCCCAGATATTGTGTAACTTGCTGTTAACTATTACAATATAAGTTTAAACCATTTACGCATCACCGCAAACAATTCTGCAAATACACATTTCTTTCAAACTCATACAGCCAAACAAAACTCAACCCTGAATGGGAATAAGCTCTGATAGTTAGTAAGAAACCATTTAATATATCAGTATTTTTGTTCTATCAGCCATTTTCAAACCAAAAATAGCAAAAATATAAAAACATTCCAATTCCCAAACCCAAACTACATCTTTCCTTTAAATTTTGTATGAAAAAAACTTACCGATGACAGCGATGCGGTGTCAAAGTCCACAGATTCATGCTGCAAAATTTAAAAAAATAAACTTAATTTCTTTTACTTTAGCTGAAATTTAAAAAAGTAAAAGGAAGCTTTTGAATTTTTTACCTTTGAAGAAATTTCCCTTTTATTTCTGTTCGACATTTTGCTGGCGAGCTCACTTTCTGACGCGATGCGATTAAACTTTTGCATTCTCTCTTTCACACTAATCTTCTGTTCTGTTTCGGAGTCCCCATTTTGCATAATATTGTTATCATTTGGGCTATCACTACTGCCGCTGCTCTCCTCCAAACTGCCGTTGGTCCCATTTACGATTTGATTGATGTTTTCTTTTTCGTGATCATTTTCCATCCCTGTCCATGAGTAAAAATGTATCATATTTAAAAAATTGTTAATATATTGCAATATCCTATCCCTCATTTTATCACGATCGTTTCCCCATTATAAACCCAGTTTATATAAGAAATGACACATTATTGCACATCAATAAGAAGGAAAACATTTAACCAAATTTTAATACAATGAAACAGATGCCAACGCGAGCATGAATTTTACTTTGCTCAACAATTTTTGACAGGGAACAGTTTTGTGACACAATAATGGAGGAATTATCGATTGAATAATGCCCCCTAAATAATAACTAGGTAATAAAACACTTTTAATAATTTAAAATTACAAGCAAACTACTAGAAGATCTATTGAAGGTTATATGATAATGCAAACTTGCATTATGAATTTTCCTTACAGCAAAAAAAAAAAACATACGAATTTATTAGCTAATATGTTGCGGTTTTTCCTCGTAGAATAGGAAAGTGTATAAATAATCGACGACAATGAAACATGCGTGTTTACACAGTAATTAAAGCTTCAGCGTTACATACCTCCGTTTATTCCTCGTGGAGCAGAAACGTCTCCATTTATCATTTCCATATTTCGTCTATTCCTGTGTCTACTTCCCCCAAAGTTTGCACCTCCAGTTGATGAAGGTGCAGGATTTCTAAAGTTTCCAGAAGAAGAGTTCGAATTACCACTGATTGCACTTGGGGACCTCTCGATTCCCCTTTTATGGCGAGGCGGTACTGGAGGTGGAGGTGCTCCAGCGACTAACCCTCCCTCTTGATAGCCTAGCTGCTCACTGGAATGATGAGAATTGTGCAGTCCTTGATTCAATGCTCCTCCAGGTGCACCGCTAACTGCTCAAATTCATTCGAAATAATAATTAGTAAACCGAAAACCACTCCCTAATTATTTAATATTCCAAATTATTCCATAAATTTATATCCATCCCATTTAGATAACGAAAATATGTGCTAAAACAGGAACTACTACTGTAGGAGCTGAATTGAGCTACGAAAAGCTTTATGTTAACTGGAAAACAAGCATAAGTAAACTAAAATCATTTTGCAAGGTAATCCTAATTTTTGATCTGTGATCTGCAATTTTTCACAAACAAGTCTCAAAAGCACATTTACAAAAAGACACGCTGATAGTTTCTACAGCCATTATAACTTTAAGCAGATTGGAAGCTTATTATGTCACAAGTCACAATGACTTACGCATGAATCACTTATGAATCTATACATATAACCAAGCACAAAACTGAAGGTTACCAGTTAAATGCCATCATCATCGCTAAAAATGTTTCTGCAAATATGATTTTTCATTCTTGTTCATTATGCATGGATGAAAGGAAGTTTTTTAGTGGAAGCAAAAATTGGGATTTGGGACGCTTCTGTGCTTTTGTTAACTACGTTATCTATATTTATCATATCAATAGTATGTCATCAATGGAAACGCTTCATGCACAATTGCACTTTATTCCATTTTTGTCATATGCCGTGCTTATTTTTTAACTTATAAAGTTACGCATGACAATTCGAAAGCATTGGTCGGTAAGTACGTGCTCAGCCATACAATTTTATGAAGCACATAATTACAAAAAACTTAGGCCCATCTAATCAGATAATATGAAAAAGCCTCCTCTTCATTATATTGAAGAATTAAAAATTTCCTCTTTGTTTGTCCCATATCAAGTGAAGTGAAAATATTCTGCATAGTACACACTTCTATATAGTTCCAAGTAAATTCAAATGGTAAACATATTGACCATTTATTAAAACCTTATGCAAAAAACGCATTTTTATTACGCTGAGAGCAAGTCGTAAAAACAAACAACTTTTCCCAGATATTATTAGTGATCACGTAATAGTTAGGATGCGCAAATGATTAGTAGGTTTGTTTGATTGGTTTCTTATTTTTATAAGAGTTTTTGTTTTTAAATGCAAATTTTATTTTGTCTAATTATGGCCAAGCTCAAGTCAAGCCTTTTTAAACAAAGAAAATCATATTTTAAAATTGATAACGAACAAAACTTTAAGGTATGCAATACAAACTGTGAGTTGAACATCAACTCTAAACAATATTGTACGTGATGCAAAAAGTGTAAGGAATTTTTTTTGCTAATTTCATAGTGACCTACAAGGTGGTAGTGATAATTAAAAAATTGAGCGCATTAGTCGCAATAATCCTATTGATTCAAGGTTTAGAAAATTATCAATCAATAGATAATCATGATTTATTAATCATGATGCAGTTTACAGCTCATTCGAAGGCTATTCGTTAGTTATAGATTTTGGTCATGCAATCTATGGACAAAATACTATTTCAAGTAAAATCTTTAATTTTTGCTTTACATTACAGACATTCTAGCGTTATGCGTTAAAACGGGTAGTAGATTCTACCAAGACTAACATTTTGAAATTCAGAATAAACTTTGGCTTGGTCCGTTTGTAATGACACAAAATAATATTCCCTTTCATAGATTTTTCTAATGCAAGAGACCTTTTTGGTAGATTCGATTCAAGACTGCAAGTTGTGTTATTCATTTAACGAGCCTAAATAATAAAACTGCATTTTTGCGTCCAGTGCTTGATTTATGTGGGTGACATGACACTGGGATTTAAAAAGTTAAACCTTATTCAAAACCTGTTATGAGCAATGTAAAACATGTCACAGTTTAAAATTAAAACCGAGTCCGAGAAGTAATACAAAGCCATATTGCACTTGCATGTAAAAGGTTTTAAAAATGTTCAATTTCTGCATCTTAACTAGATGGGATGGGAGGAATGCCCGGAATCCTCTTTCGTGCTCGTTTTTTGAAAACCCAATCGACATGTATGCAAAGTATAAAATAACAACTTGTGTTGGTTGAATTGATCAATGTGTCGTATTAAACCATCCTACGAGATAAATCATTTTATAACCTTTCGTAAACATTATCATTCAACATGCAAACACCTTCTTGCATTGCTAACTCAAAATAAAACATTCATTAACAACCCAGCATCTTTGTAAGCTATTCCATGAAAGAATTAAGGATGTGATTGGATTTGCATTAAACATGCGTATAATTTAAGTAATAATGATTGACCTAAAGTCATGCAATTCTGAATTTGAGCGAGCTTGATAATCTAAGGATGCAAAAAAGCAAATACAAGAAATGAACAATTTTAGCATTAACGTTGGTAGGTGTAATACTTTTAAAAGGAATTCTGGTCTGCTCAGGGAATTTTAGACAGAAGTGTGCAATACTCGTCTGCCAGTTTAATGAAATAACGAATAACCTCACCTAGCTAATGCCTATTTATTGTGCCATGAGTATAATTTATGCCTATAGCCTACATAGTAAGTGTCTTTACTTCTCCTTCATCCATAAGATTCTTAATACGGTACCGAAAATACATTTATTTAGTGTGGATTAACAAGAGTTTTCAAAGGTTTGCATTTTTGTTGCCCTATCAAAGTCGTGAGTATGATTAGGCTATTACGTTGACATGAGTAATGGGATGGATGTTAAACCTTTCGGGAAATTATTCTACAAATTTTTGCGAAAACATGAAACATGACGCTGTTAACATCAGCGTTATTAATTATGCATGTCATACTCATTATATTAATTTATTAGAGCCCAAATTCCATTGATCCTTCGGTTTATAATATCACAGAAAAGTTAATGAATACAGTGTCACATCGAAAAATAACCTTTTCGAAACAAACGGGCTTAAAGTTATTTCAACAACAAATTCTGAAATCTTTTGTTAAATTGCTATAAAGCATAAACCATAATTCCTACAGAACCATGCAATTTGAAATGACAAATGCGGAAATTAACTAATTAAAAGTATGAAGGCAATAGCATGCTACAGAAAGTTGTGAGTAAACAAAAG
Organism: Lepidocyrtus cf. nigrosetosus NNG-2020; assembly: GCA_027744615.1. Taxonomy (NCBI): domain Eukaryota; kingdom Metazoa; phylum Arthropoda; class Collembola; order Entomobryomorpha; family Entomobryidae; genus Lepidocyrtus; species Lepidocyrtus cf. nigrosetosus NNG-2020. The sequence continues at coordinate 2,487 of JAHZNK010000455.1, read as the reverse complement.
ACTCGCGCGATTAGTATTTTAAAGTTCTAAAATCAAGCAACATAAATTTAAAACAACAGAAAAATAAAAACAACCTGAAACGCTCCTTTGGTACTGGAAACCACTACCACCAGGTACATTATTATTGTAAGGATTGCAACATAAATTTTAAAAAACAGAAAAATAAAAACAACCTGAAACGCTCCTTTGGTACTGGAAACCACTACCACCAGGTACATTATTATTGTAAGGATCCATTTGCGAAGAATTAATATTTTGTGTAGACCCACTCATAAAGTTTGGCACTGATCCTGGATTCGATGGGCTTCTATGAAAACGAATATTATTCACACTACCACTCATACTGGAGGAACTTAAAGAACTTCGTCTCATTTGCTGCTGTTGTTGAGAATGATGATGATTCGTCGGTCGTAACGGTGGTGGTGGACCAGAAGTTGTTGGTGATCCGACGTTGGCAGCCGGCGGAGGTGGTCTGTATGGAGGTGGCGCCCTTTGTAAAGAACTTGTGCTCCCACTTCCCCCGCTGTTCTGTGGACTCAAATGTCTGTGATGAGGGGACGAGGAAGATGACATTTGATGTTGATGCTGTGGACTGCCAACGTTCACTGAAGAGCTTACTTGAGGTAAGCCGTACTCAGGTGGATATTCCACCATTTGACCTGATGTCATGTAACCGCCAAAGTTATTATTATTATTCTTGATTGCTGGTTGTTGTTGTTGTTGCGAATACTGTTGCATTTGTGACACAGTCGGTTGGTGGTGCTGTTGAATCTGAGACATCCCATAAGACTGTTGTTGGGGTTGACTACGCTGCGATTGAGGTTGAATGCGATGATGAGTATTTTGCATGGGAACCTGTTGTTGAAGGTGTTGCTGTTGATGATTATGATGATGGTATGGCGGCACACCTGCACTACTCCCCGTGGTATATTGACTGGCAAGACTAAACGTACTACCACCATGACCATGTCCTAATCCCCCAGCCATTTGTTGTTGATAATACTGATGATTTTGTGACGTTGGCAAATTATTATTCGAATACTGTTGATTCGAGTACGGATCCGCATAATTCGAATTTAATGAGAAATGGGATCCATAAATTTGGGATTGAGAGTTTTGTCTTCTCAGATTATTATTCGCAATCGAAGGATGGCTTACTGGAGGAGGGTAGCCATATGGAGGTGGGCCAGCACCACTTGGATACGAATTTGGATTCATTTGTGCGTTAGTGGTGGGATAGTAATGAGAGGAAGTGCTTGACACGCTAAGACGCTGATTAGGTACTGAAGGTAGGCCTGGTTGATTGTATCCTGGCGCAGAATAACTTGATTGATTGAATGATTGTTGCTGACTTTGGGAATACTGAGCTGGTGTATAAGAATTAATCGGTGGAAGTCCAGTAGAACCACTATTTCCATTTCCATCAATCGGGGGAAAATATTGGCGTTTCAAAACTAGAAACTTTTCTCCCTAATATCATATTTTGTTGATAGAAAGTAGAGATGCAATAACGTGCAATAATGCGTAAGAATGTGCCATGTCAAGCAAATTCATGAAGAAGTGTTCAAACACAGGCAAATGTCAATTTTAAAGAGCATTTAAAATGTGCATCATCACGCAGTAAAACACAACACAAAAGAAAAAACAATAAAATTAGCAACACAAGTAGCATGCGGTAATCAACTCTAAAATTAATCTGATATGTGCAATAAAACTGAAATGTTATGAAAATGGATAAATTCTTCATTGAACGCATTCATAATTACTACCAAAAGATAAAAGATCAAAAATTGAAAGGTTACTTACATTTTCCACCTTGACACTGGCAAGCTTGTTGACATACGTCTTGAAAATTATTCTGGCTTCATCTGAAATACAAAATCAATTCATTCAATACCAGTTTTATCACTTATCATCACTTCCAAGTATACTTTTATCTCTCCATTTATTTACTCCCCCACACTTGATATATGTCATAAAAACTATAAATTCATTAAGTTTTAAGCTCCACTTAAAATTGGATCTTCCGCTAACATAATTTTTAGTATTGACAAGTGACAGTTTCCTTTATCCTTTCCTTTCTTACTTACATAATGATAAAATATTGCGCAATAAAATTGTACTGTAGGATCTTTTATACCTCAATTATATTCGTTACGAGTTTTTCAGTCCAAATTTTTGCCTAGAAAAATCAAATTTGTATTTGAGTTGTTGGAACTAACACAAATTTTTAATTTACTTGATCATTCACTTTTAAAAAACTACCACACATGCTAGATTGACAAATCCCTCTAAAATTGAAAGTCACGTACATGTATAACCGTTTTATGGAGAATTTGAAAAAAATATTCAACTTCCGCTTCTCCACTGCAACATAGAATCCTTGCTAAGGATTTATGCTGCATTTCAGCCAGTAAAAGTGGTTTCATGATTGTTCATATGAAAATGATTCAGAAAGAGCTCATACATAGCAGATCAACATGTACA
>JAHZNK010000454.1:0-13412 GCA_027744615.1 Lepidocyrtus cf. nigrosetosus NNG-2020 | reverse complement strand
ATTAAATCCGGGCTTCACAAAAGAAACGAAGTGGAAAAGCCTCCAGAGTCATTTCAATTTGTGGAGGGGGAAGAGGAGGAGGAAGTTTCTGTGAAGAAAGAAGTGGAAGTTGAGGATAACGATGGTTTTGACTTTGATTATTTTGGGAGAGGATCAGTAGCTTATCAAACTTCCTATCCTCCTTCCTCCTGTTTTGTTTGTGATGTTAACTTTGAAGCTGTAAATCCTCCGGATATTACTGAAAGTGATAGGATGTTTTTAATTAAGAATGTACTGAAACTTGTGAAGGCTTCCGGGGAAGATTTACAGTTAAATAAAGTTTTTCTCTGTAGTCTTTGCCTTAATTCTGTGAGGAATGCGTTACAAATTAAGCAAAAAATATTGAAATTGGAGAGGAAATTGAAGGAAGTGGAAGGTCAGATTTTGGCGAAGGCTTTAGGAAAGAAAGCTGGCCTTATTAAAGGGATAATAAGTGAAACTGGACAAGAAGAGGGTTCTCCATCTGATAATGCCGAGCTAGATCCAGATTGGGTTAATTCCAATTCTTCGGCATTTGACGAAAACATGGATGAAGATGAGAGACCAATCTCCCCCTGCAGGAGAACTCCAGGTCAAGTTTATTACTGTGGACTTTGTGATGACGATGCAATTTATGAAACGGAAGCAGTACTGAAGGAGCACACAAGGGAAGCTCATTTTAATAGTTTGCTAAAAGAAGTTAAACCGGAGCGGCCACGACATGATAAGGAAGGAGTTAAGGCACAACCGATTGGGGAGGATGAAGAAGAAAAAGAAAAGTTCAAATATGACTGTCCGTCCTGCCCAGAGGTCAAGGATTACACTTTGAACGCTTTCGCGAGACATTTAACAATCCATCAGAGTACGATGTAACAAAATTAATTATAATTTTAAAATCAAAATGCATTGTAAATGTTTTTATTGAAAGATTTGTATTTTCTCTTTAGAACGGCCATACATATGCAAACTTTGTTCCGATTTTCTTCATCCTGATCAAAACTCCTGGAATGTGCATTGGGAACAAAAACATTCCAATATTTCACACGAGGATTACCTTACTGAAGCAATCTGCTGGAGACAGTTAGACCCCGGCCTAATTTACAAGTGTCATGGATGTCTGGAAGGTTTTAAATCTGAAGTGGAGAGGAATGAACACGAGCTAAGCTGTGTAATGGAAAAGAAGCCAATCAAGTGTTCTCCAAGGGATTGTAAAGTCTGTAATAAATCATTAAAAAATTTCGACGAATGGAGACTTCATCGTGTATTGGAACACCCAGAAATAGATCGAATGAGCTGTTTCTATTGTGATTTATCTTTTGCTGAACTGACTCTGAATGGTTTGGAGGAACGTCATGACGGGAAATTCCATGAGCACTTGAAGAATTCACATTACTCAAAGTATCTTGGCAGGCGATTTTATGAATTCTGTGAAAGTTGCAATTTGGAAGTTGGAGGCCCGCTAAAAATGAAGGAGCACTTTCAAACCAAGCATGGAGTGCAAGATGACAAAGTGTACTTTTGTAGATTTTGCAATCATAGTTTAACCTGCGCTAGATACTTAAGAGAACATATAACTTCTATTCATTTTGGTTGTCCAGACCCGACTGTTTGCGATGAGTGTGGACTTAAATTCGCACATGGAAATTCCTTAATTGAACATAAATTCCGTAAACACGACATCTTCCCAAATGATGGTAAAGAATATCCTGTGGTCAACTGTCCCGAAGAAGGCTGTGCGTTTAAATGTCTATTTAAAGAAACCTTAGTCAGGAATCATTCAAAGGCACATGGAAAAACACTGATATGTGATACTTGTGGGAAAACAGTACGACGTGCGGAGATGGCACGCCATCTTAAGCTTCATCAATTTGAAGGGACGAAGAATTTTATCTGTGACATATGTGGCAGGGGTTTTATAGTTCCAAGATATTTAAGAAAGCACAAAAAAGATTGCCATGGAGACAAGAAACCTGCATATTATTATAAACCAAGAAATAGGAAAGTGAAAGTAAAGTAGGAAATAAAGAAACGAGATTATTGGACAGGTACTTTAATTTAATTAAACTACGTATGTTTTTAAAATTCTTACCAGAGCCCTTCGGACGTTGCACTTGCAACTGATTGTTGCCTAATAATAAAATACGTCATGAGTATCCCAAGAAACTTGAAGGAATAAAACAAATTAACTTGTATCTTAAATAAATTGCCATTTACATATGGTAAACTAATTAATAAAGCATAATATGACTTTGTTTGGACAGTAGTACCTTTAACGAAGACGAATAATTTATTGTAAACATTCCACAAGCTGTGACACCAACGCTATCAAGCGCCAGATCATCAAGAAGTCCAGTGAATTGGTTTGAATTGATCATACCCACCTTGTTTTCCTCACATAACCAAACTTTGAACCATTTCATCTACAAGGACATGTTTCATGTACAAATCTGCTATAATAATTTATTATAAAAACAGACTTGCAACTACCTTTCGTATGATTTCAGCAGAAAATAGCAAAATGCAAACAGTCGATACATAATAAGAGCTTAGAACGATCCTTTGCAGAATGTCGGGAGTTAGCAAAACAACATCCAAATGTACTGCATAATAGAAAAGGGCTTCCCCTAAAAATGGGGCAATTGAGTCTCCTATTGCCTCTCTCACCAAAATGGCCAAATTCTTAAGAGCTATAAATTCTTTAATGGTTGCATCGATCTCGGCTCCATTGATTTCTTCCTGGAAGCTTTCTTCATGATCTTCCAGATTGGTTCTGGGTGATTTTTTAATCATGCGAATGATGTAGAGTTTTTTGTAAACTTCGGTGGCGAATGCTGACGCCGGTGCCCACAGAACCAATATGTGAGCCAGGATGCAGATATCTACAAAAGTTCCGTTAAGCGACCTTGATAAGCGAGAGCATGCCACAAAGACTGCCAGAACTGTATCAGTTACAGTTATGGAAGATAGTTCGGGGGCTGTACTAAAGTTTCCCCTGTCACTTGTTAAGAAAAATGTGTAGCGAGCTTCAGCTACCGTTCTACGATAAAACCAAGGAATTGACCAGTCCCAAAGATTGACTACACTGTAGCCAAAGAAAAAACGGGAAAAGCCCACTAATGCATACATAGCAAATAGTAGAGTTAGAGTAGGAATCGATTCCATCTACAATTTTAAATTAGTTAACTTAACCCTAGTATTAATTACGCCTTTTGAGGTTTGCCATGTGTGTCGTAATTTGTTTTACCTTCCATGGGTTGTACTGCCTGAAATTCGAAGAGCTCGCAAAATTAGCCAGGTTCAGGAAGGCTTCCTTCTTTCTCCAAAATCCTGACAGCATATTTACCTTTAAAATAATGCTGAAAATATTCGCAAACACGTTAAAAAAAGAAACTGGATCATTTCGGCGTAGCTTTTCAAGTGAAGTGCGTCCGCTGACAAAATAATGGAACAGACCAAAGGCCATTGCTCCCGCACATAAAATCTGTTAAAAAGTTTACTTAACTAAAGTAAGNGATTTTAAGACATATTACTTCATCCATCACAGGTTTATAGCAAATCAACCATGACTTCTTCTATTCTTTGTTTTTACCATCATAACAGTTTTTGTTTTGCAAAGTTATTGTGTGCTGAGAACTGAAAAAGTTTTATTATCCAATTTAGTAACCAATTTAATAATATTAGGTATAGGAACAACCCGAACGGTGAAAGGAGTAGATGATAAGTGCACCAAAAATAGCCGTAAATAAAATGAGAATGAGTAGGTTTCTTCTTATCATCTGAATTTTGTTTTGGTGGGAGGCTATTTTGAAAATATGCATCTATGAAAGAAGGAAAACTGATGTGTTTTAAAAATCTAAAATTCTGAACGATTGTCATTGTTAAAGTTGCTCCTTGCTCTGGGTCGACTTGAATTATTCAAAGGTTTCAATTGCTGGTTGAGAAGACAATTCCAGAACTAATTGAAAACTAAAAATGGCTAATTATATATTTTCTTTATTTGTATACACATTTTAATTAAAACTTTAATTATTTAGATAAATACACAATTCTATGTAATGTATGATTGCAAACAAGTACATAGACTGGTTACATAGTCCGCTCAATTTTGTTTAAAATGGATTTGTCGTTTGACGTCAGGTAGAACTAGCATCCATCCGTATAGCTATTCAGGTCTTAGCATAGCTCTGATTTAATTGCAATATTGCAATTTTTATTTCGTTAAATTTGAATATTTGGATTTGTTGATATTAATTTTATTGCACGAGTTTGACATTCAGTGGGATGAGTCATTTGCGTTTCCTGCTAAACATAATCCATGGCGTACATGTAAATTTTATTTATCTTGCCAATAATGTTTACCATACTAATTTATAAATGTCTGTACATTAAAATTTTAAAATATAAAACTCTTTGACTTGTTAAAAATATTGTAAAAGCTTTGCTAATAGTTTTCAAACCCAGGAGCAAACGCTAGCATTCATTCATGAAAATTATGCAAAAACCAAAAATTACGTAATCTTTACCGTTCGGGTTGTTCCTATACCTAATATTATTAAATTGGTTACTAAATTGGATAATAAAACTTTTTCAGTTCTCAGCACACAATAACTTTGCAAAACAAAAACTGTTATGATGGTAAAAACAAAGAATAGAAGAAGTCATGGTTGATTTGCTATAAACCTGTGATGGATGAAGTAATATGTCTTAAAATCATCCAAATTTACGTAACAGCCAGCAGCAGTAGTCAGGATTAGGGATATTTTTACTGTTGCTCTTGCTCATCATAAAGAAAAACAATGGGAACCTTCTTCGAACTTTTTCCCAGTATTCGTAGAGTTAAAAATCAAAATAGTCGAAAATTAAGCGATGTCGATATGTTAGTTTGAAAAATGAACTGTCTGAAATTTATTATTGCAAAGATAGGAAATAAATAAATGACTTCCTTCTTCCCTTTCTACGTTTAAAAAGCAAGAAAGATGGGAATTCTAAAAGTAGTATGAAGAATCTGTCCTGGAATGAATCTAATGTTGATGTGGTATTCTCCTCATCTTAAATGTTTTAATAATACATAGTACAATTAATACTGCAACTTGCATTCTACCAATACAAGTTGTGGAATTTATGTAATCCCTTTAGATGTAATTTTATTTCAAGTTTTTTAATTTCAGTTGATTTCTCATTCTCCCAGTGCAAGCGATAAAACACCCTTCAGTCTAAAATTATTAGTTTATGGATCTGAGATTTATCTTCGTTCAATATTTGCACACCATTGCAGTGCGTAACACAACTAAATTATTTAAGTTTGACAGCGAGACTTTGACTTATCCTTTGTAAGACACCGTAGTTAAGTATTTAGCGTTTTATGCATGACTGTATTAAATTGCTGCAAGCTTAAAACTGTAAAATGTAAAATACCCAAGTCAGTTTCAACTTAGGCAAGTGGGAAAGATCTAGCAAATTCAGAAAAGAAATTCCGCAAATTCACATAAAATAGTGCCGAAGCAGATTTGCTTTGTTAATATTTTACTGTATTATGGACACATGCACATAATAATGTTTTAATTGATCTTTATAACCGTCATTATTATTATTCTTCGTATTAAAAATGAATCATAAAGCAAAACGAAGACTTTAAAGCATGAACTGAAGCAGTATTTTGTGTTTATGAACGAAGCATAAAGCGTGGGAATCCACCGCAAAGTAAAGCAAGGAAAATCCATTTTTGTTTCTTAATTTTCTAAAATTCTTCTGGGGTTTATGGATTATAAACATGAGCTGAGAAATAATTTTACTTTGTTTTTCAGACTTTAAATTTATATGCCAACATTCAATCTGCATTTGAAAGCACACTGCCTGTATTTGCAACTGATTTTTGGTTTATCGATGTGTATGTATGCAGATAAGATTGCATGGTTGCAAAATAATATAATGACAATGACAAGCCTTGAGCATTATTTCTGCCAAAATGATGATGACGCAGGATATGATTTGATGAATTATGGTGAAATGTTAAAGAAGATGACCACAGGAACTGGTCATATAGCAGTAAATAAATTCAGAACATTACCTTTTTTCATTTTCATATAAAAAATCTCAACCTTAACCTTAACAGTTTTGACAAAATCGCCTAAAATCCGCTTCTTACTGGTCAGCTTATTTTGTTGATAACCTTAGCCTTAACATTGGTTAGTTCTATTTTGGCATTGTTCTTAACTGCTTGTAGCAATAATCGTTTTAATTTACTACAATGTTCATATTTTATTACATTTTTTCTTTATCTTCCATGAATTGGCTGTGGTTAAAATACTGCTCAACAACGTTACGGATGGTTGGTAAATTTTGCGAATCCCTCATCTTCTCTCAAGGTTTTTTTTCTCCGTGTTCTTGTGTAGCAAAACAAAGCTAATACAAAAAAATCAAGAGACCGTGACCGTTCTCAAAGTCAATGAAGATGCATTTATCATCTGAACAAAAATTAGATAAAATGTTTTAAAAGTCCTTAGTCAATATCGCCTTAATTTTGTGAGTATTAGAAGTCCTTTAGTCATACAGCATAAGAAGTTTTAAAGAAAAATTCCTAAAATTGGAGTAAGCTTACTTAATACTTTAAATTTTTGCACAAGAAGATAAATGATAATATGATCATCATAATGGTCATGGTCAGTTTAATGGAAAGCCTGGGAAGTGCATAAAGATATTTAAAGGATGACGGTATCTGTTTAAAGATTTTATGTGATATGACGACATTTTGTATGAAAAGAGTACTTTTTGATGTTTTCCGATGTAATCTTTGTTGGATTGGTTTTAATTAATATGAGGTAAAACCCTGAGATTTTCTTTTCTTCTGCTTTAAATTATTTTCATTGTTTATGATTTCATGTTACAAGTGTTGGAAATATGTAATGCCAAGGAAAATACAAGATATGATGGGGACAAAAGATAGTTTCTTCTGGCAAGATTTTAAACAAACCTTTAACAAGACACGTGAACCGAGTTCATTGGTCTTAATAGCTTAAAGGAAGGTGTTAAAACAAGTTTTGCAAAGAAATGTAAGACTTTTCTAGGTTTTTGGTTTAATACTGTTGAGCTTTATTTTTAAATTAAATCAGGACTTTGTTTTTGCTGCATTTTTTTGTAATTTGTAAATAATTAATTTAAGGAGCTGCACTTGTTGCTTCAGTTGGAGCAGCGGCGGCGTCTCCGGCACGAATCAAACTTGGGTCAAGCTTGAACCCGGTGACTTCCTCGAGCTTAGCGGCGTCTTCGGCTTTTACCAAGTCAGGCTGTAAAAATGAATAAAATGAAAACATTGATTAGTTAAAATCTCAATGACGCATGAGTATAAAGTAATACTTCATATTTTATGGAAAGAATTTTTTAAAAATTCTCATGGACAAGATCATGACGATGGCAATAAAGATAAAAACTCACTTGGTATTTCTTAACAGCCTTTGCCCATTCTGCTGGGAACTTTTCTTGGATTTGGGTAGCAATCTTGGCTGCCTTATCCTTTTGGGTGAGATCACAGTTGGCGCATTGGTTGGATAAAAGTTCAGGGATTGTCGTTTTCAAATACTTTCCAATCCTGTCGCATGGACCTTCATCCACAATACATTTTAGTTGGAATCTTACTGCTCTTTCGTTCTAAAAATGAAATAATACAATCAAGATTAATATAAAATATGTCAGTTTTCTTCACAAATGTGTAAAATAATGCAAATTTTGAGGCTTCTCTACCTTAATATAGTTTTCAATGTTGATATTCTGGAACTCTTTGGGAATCACTTGACGCTTAACTCTGAAAGCTGTGGTGGCCGCATACCCTTCAGAAACAACGGCGAGAACGACCAAAGACAAAACAATGAACTTATTCATCTTTGATTTTATTTTGGTAATTATCACAGTTTAAAAATTACAAAATTCACTTTTTCAGAAAAATTCAAGACTTGAGTGTATGTCTGTTTCTTGCAAATGCTGAGATTGCACTGTGAAGAACGAAAGGAAGAGAGTCGGCTTTTATGTTAAATCCCATCTCGTTTTTTCCTACCTTTTGCTATCTACCTGTCAGTGTGATTTGATGCGGTTTGCTATTTTTTGCACACCTCCTGTTCTTGTTCATATTTTTGCAAACAGAAGAAAGGAAGAGTTCAAAAATGAGATTCAGTAGAGATGATAAGAATCATTACGATGAAGATGATGATTATGATGCAAGCAGAAACTCGACCACTGAGACGACCACTAACTAAGCGCTACAAAACTGTTGCAAAAATATGCGAATTGAAGAAGATTTCGTAGATACCTGTGTGCTTTTTTCTCACAAAGAAAAATGAACTAGCTTTAGGTATAAGATCTAGATGAATCATTCCGAGATTTGATGAGTTTAACTTTTGTTGTTGGTTTAGTGGTTAGATTTTTAAATTATTCCAAAGGTTCTGTTCATTGATCAAGAGATCACGTTCTTTCGAGGTAATACGAAGAAATAAAAGTTCGATGGTTCTGGATGATGGATTGGAAAAAGTTGCGTAATATTTTAAATCTTTTATTGTAAAAAATAATGGAATGTTTTCGAATGGAACATTTTAAAGCTTTCTTACCCGCAAAACCCAGTTTTATAGTTTTTGTTTAATTTTTTCTAGGTAAAGAAGATATTGGTAAATTGGTGAAATCAACTCCGTCACCATAGGTCATTTATTATTGATTGCCATTATAACTTCTGTTTCCCCTTAAGCAATATTTTTGGTAGGTAGTTGGATGACCGATTAAGCCCAGCCAGAAGATAGTATGGCCAATGAGTGAGTGGTTTTGTGCAAGACAAATGACCTTCCAATGTCCTCCAAAGGGTGCAAATTATACGAAGAAAAATAAAATTAGATAGGATTCTGAGATATGGTCGCAATTTAAGTATGTTGATAGCTAGGTAAAGATACAGAAGCTAGAAAAAACTAAAGCTCATATCCAAACAATTAGTTAAAACATGAATATATTTGCAGAGGTTTAGCAACTGACACCTTTCATTTTCTACAATGTTCGATGTGGCTTGGATGTAGATCATTATTATCCATCAGAGACAGATTAGTTTTCTGGTAATATATTTCTCAGAAGTCAAAGAACAAGTTTTAATTCGAATGAATATTTATCTAGGTAAATATTTACTCAAGTGACACCTATAAATAATAACTTGTCGTGCCACTACTGTAAAGAAGAAGCATATCATTCGTTTATAGCTAATTGCAAGTAGCCCCTTAACTTATTTTTTTCTGTGTAGTTGTAACTTAACCGGTTCGCAAGTGGTGTGCGTCATTGTTAAAATACAATCTTGTTTGGAGTTTTTGTTTTTGTAGACTTGTTGACCACAGACTTTATAGCAAACGGCTAGTCTGCCTCATTTGATTTCTTTGATGACGTCTTCGTTTTCTCTTTCCATTAAAAAGTATTTTACATTGTTTAGGAAGGAATAAAAACTTGTAAATCAAAAGCTGAGGGGAAAAGGTGGCCTTTTCAGCAATAAATATGTCGCATTTCATTTTGCGTCAGTGTTCCAATGACGAAAATGCGTTCCTTAATGTAGAGCGCGTAGTATACCTAATTGCGATGTATGATAATTTCACCTTGAGCAGTTCACATTTTTATTTATCTAACTAGGAATGGGAAGGTATTTGAATACTTTGCGTTGATTGACTGCATTAAATTTTATATGGCTTCAAGGAAGATGCATTGAGAAGAAAAAAACAAATCAAAGTATTGCAAATAGATTCTTAGACTCGATTAAGAACAAGCAAATTAATTTGATTATATAGAATTAAAGTAAAATGAAGAAAACTGGACTGGATTATCGTTGAGGAAATTTTTGTTGGATGGGAGATTTGTAATTTGAAACTTTGCAAGAGTTGATCAAAGTTCTAACAGCAAAATATTTTTATATACCTGTTTTAGAAAAAAGTGCATTAACAATTAAGCATAATACCTAAGTATGAAAGATTAAATGTAATATGGCTTAATCTTTAACTGAAAATGATTACGATCTTATGTAATTGCAACTACTACAATTGATATTGTGGTTAATTATGCAAGTATTTCACACTAGCCTGCCTAATCGCTTAAGTAAAATTTTGTGAGCACTGATTTAAGTGAGACAAAGTCAAAAAACGAATTTATTATAAGACCTACAAGAATGATTAGTTCAATTCAAGCCCAACAATATCAGTCTTCAGTCTTCAGTATACATATATGCTGTTTAATATGATTAACATAGGTATAATAAGATTATACATAAATAAGAAAAACAAACAAGTTTACATACAAAAGAGTATACCATATGCAAAATAAAAAAAAACAAATCAATTTATATCTAAATTCGACGCAGCAAGTACTATTTTAAAGCAAAACCTTTACCGTTATTTTAATAAAGTTTATAAAGTTCACATAACACGAATCCATACATATTAAGACTAACGATACACATCATCAGATATTTGTCAAATCTGCGAGGGAGGTGTATGGACATTATGAAGGAAGATCAAGTAGTATTAATCAATTTTTCAACAGCAACCACTTTATCAGGCCAAGCACTATTGACAACAGCCGCTGGAACGTAGCTTTGGATATCCATTCCCTCCCATTTTACACAGAACATCACTACTCCATCGCTAGTCTTTGAAGCGCTTATGATTTTCTCCACTTGAAGACGTTTCACCTTCACCGTTACGTTTTTGGCGAGACTCTACAACCAGAAATAAATTAATTGAGAATGGAGAAACCACATTAGCACATTGTTTGTATTCACAAAATGGTAACCCAATTCGAATAAATTACCTTAATCACAGCCAAATCTTGAGCTTCCTTACTGTTGTTCTTGTTACAACTTGAAGTACTAGCAACGACAAGCTGAGATTTCTCTTTTGAAGACGTGGAGGTGTCCTTCTTAACCTTGGCAGCCATCAATGGTCTAATTTTCAGTCTTTCTCTTATCATCCTACGTCTTTCAAAAGCTTCAACTAACTCATCGCAGTCCAAGCCTTCGGCTTTCTCCCAAGTATTATCTCGTTCGGAGTAGCCCTCCCATTTAAGGTAATATTCCAGCTTTCCATTAACAGTTCTTTTATCCACAACTTCTTCTACAACGTAGTATCCCCTCCTTGCTAAATCTTCCTTCTCTTCCGGAGTAAAGTCATCATCCCCTCCTTCTGCAACCTCATCAGGTTCAGCGTCCACCCCCACTTTGGGTTCCATTTCAAATTCAAAACAATGACTTTGCTGCTGAATGGCCAAAACTACATACAAAAGAGGCCAGAACAAAGGAAATATTATTAATACTAAACAGTAAATTATCACAATTATGAAACAGATGTTCGTTAAATTTAAGCCTCACCTTGCAATTTACCAAAGTCTAAGAAGTCCAAAAAGTTGTTAGTGACCGACCACCACTTTAATTTTTTAAATAATTTGTGAATTCACAGCTCAATTTGTCCTCTTGTCACGTTTAGCCAAACAATTTAAAAACACTTCACTGCGGACGCGGGCAACTCTCAAAATTAAAAACACCTCCTTTGACACTTCAAACTGGCAAGAAGAATGTAAAAAATGCTTTTTTTATTAAATTGTTATTATATTTCCATGGTTTAAGTAATTCAATTCAATGTTTGCTTGATTGAGATCAGAGAGGTCGGGTCAGATGATGACAAGACAGGACTAGTACATGTAAAAATGATTTTTTTCTCCTTTTTTTAGCTTTCTATGAGTTTAGTCTTGTTTTTGCTATCAAGATTATGCAAATGCAAGATAAGATAAGCATGAGTTTATCTTCAAGACAAGATGTTAATTTTAAGTCACATTTACGCATTTCTTTACAAATCATCCTTTCATCGTAGCTTTTCTATCCGCCTAATCCGTCTAATTGAATTCTATACGGTTCTAAGAAGGACGTGGAAACTAATTATTACCTTTTAGTTTTGAATAAAATACTTTTTTCTTTAGTGGAATCTTTGTCTTTTGATTTGTTGGAGGAAATGGTTAAATGCAATTTTTATTAAAAAATTACTAGTGCATCCTTTCACTTCAATTCAAGTAAAGTTAATAGCAATAGAGTGAATAGAAAGTATTTTATCGGCTCTGCTGCGATTCCAACTGTTTTGCATAAGCATAGTTTTAATGATTAAAGCTTTATGAATTACGAGACATGAATTTTAAAATCTTATGATTAGAAGCGTGCTTGAAGCCTTGAGAATATGTCTTATTTTGTACGGAAAGTTGGCATAATTACGCTGAGTGAGCTGCTATAAGGCTTCTTCAGTGGATTATGTCAATATAAGAAGAAAATACGGTGGAATTTGATTCTAAACCATTGCATCAATGTTGCGAACAGCCTTAAATCTTTTCTGGGCATACGAGAACATTTAAAATGGAGTGATTTGACCTATGTCCTATTGAGGTTTAAAATTTTCTAAAGCAATAATTAATTAGCCTAGAATTTAATGATGCATCCAGTTGTAATATGCGACAAGCTGACGCAAATGAGTAGTAAATATTAAACATAATAATTTAATTGCTCAGGATATGAGCTATTATTCGTGTAAAATACCCAGACTATAATAAAAATTAGATGCGATTATTCAAGAATCTTTAACAATATAAATAACCGCCCTTTTTAACTGTTATATCAACAGTTAGAGACTTTACGACCACTGACGCAACCTACAAAACCAAAAATGTCAATATAGGCAATCAGAATTTGCGCATTTTAATATAAATTCAACTGCAAGAAAAACCTTAGAGTTTATAAGAAAGAGATTAGTTACAATCAAAGAAGCTTTTCAAAATTACCAACAAGCAACATCTTAGCATTTTTAAAAATGGCTAAAATAACGGTTAACGGATTTGTTGGAGTCTTACTGGTGGCTTTAAGTATTTTTTCATTGGTAAGAAATAATTTTTTACTAAAAATAGAGAAAATACAATGTTTGTGGAAATATTTTTTAAAATTATGACTTGATATTAGGTAACTGCAGGGGGAAAGGTGTGGCCGGAATATAGCTGCCATCCAAATTACAAGGAAGGTACAATGCAGTATAAAAGGCTCCAATGTGAACCAACAATTGGCAAAGAGAACGTAACTCCAGATAAAATTAATCAGACATTTTCTTTGATATTTGCAAATTTAAGTAATTACCAATTGATTGGGTTCTTTGCAGTACTGGTACAAAACAATGAAGGGATGCATGATGCACTCATTAGGAATAATAACTGGAGATCATAACGAACCCACCGTACCACCAGCCTGGGAGGATGGGAAAAGGTTCCACAAAAATCTAGAAAAGGTTGTTGGGAAAAGCAAGGCTGCGGAGCTCTTTGATAAACTTAAACCTTGTGAAGAAATTTGTAAGCACATATAATTATGC
>JAHZNK010000453.1:0-15900 GCA_027744615.1 Lepidocyrtus cf. nigrosetosus NNG-2020 | reverse complement strand
AAAAGGTAGAAAGTTTAGAGGCGGATTTTGGTTAATACTCAAATAAAAATGTGAAATAGCAGTAGCAAGCAACATTTTTATACCTAATAGGAATTTTGTTGTATTCAACATAAGTAAAAGAGAATTATCATCAAATACTTGAGAACTGAGCAATTTTGTTTCAACGCCCGAAAGCGCCACTTCAATTACCTCTTTATCCTTCCGGGGAAACTTCAGGTAGTGAATCATTCTAACAGCCGTGAGACGTTCTGAAGCAAGTAACATCATATTTGTTCCGCATTTTATTAGCTATAAAGATAAAGATATTAAGCAATGTTTAAACCAAATTGTATAACTCAACCTAATTTAAATTAACTTAAAACTCAAGTATAAAGTTCGATACTTTCTTAAATTCAACTCACGTAATTGATTGCCTTTCTATGCTATCCGCATTTTGTTTGTTATGTACGAGTTGAACCGTTCATTATGCAGAACAGTTCAGCCTGGAATCCGATAAGTTCAGATATTCAGGTCGCCTCGTCTTCGATACCTTACGGTTAAATAAGAAATGGTTGCGTATTGAAGAAATGCTATATATGGAAATTACTCCAGATAATATTCTAAAGAAACTGATATCACTTAGAAAGTATTGAGTGTAGTACGAAGCATGTAAACCAACTGGTCGTCAATTATGGGATTAGACTTTTAGACGGCTATTTTTTTGCACTTGTCCAGCATTTTTGCAAAAGTGCAAAGGTTATTTGCGCTAATATAACATTCAATGGAAAGTATATTTTAAATTATAAGGATTTTAACCAAATTGAAGTCAAGATTTGAACCAACATGATTTTTTATGATCAGAATATTACGTAATTCAGAGTCAATAGATGACATGCAATTTATGCAAGAAGAGGCCTAACAACACGTTTGAGATGAGATTTTGAATGAGTCATTCATACAAGTTTGACTATGATGATGAGAGGAGAGGAATTTACAGCTTACTTAAGTAACCAAATTAAGTAATTTTTATTGGTAATTATGAAATGCATTTGTTCATTGCTTAATTTAATTGCAAGCGCATGTGAACGAGGTTTTTAAGAAAATCAATGGTATGGTAGAGATTATATAATTTCACCTTTAAAAAATAAACATTTTTATTAAAAAGTTTAGATAAACATCTATTTTATGTACATTTTCTTGTCTAGTGGATATTCTTTACCTATATTTTTTACATATGAACAGAATAATATAATATTACCTATATTTACCGGAACTAGGAACTGTCTATAAAAAGGAATGTTGGCATAAAATATTATAAAAATACTTTCTTGGAAGAGGCTACAAGTATTGTACACGAGGAATGTATTACGTAATAGAGCAAAGACCTAGGTCTGGCTACATGAGCGCAGGTGTGTGCGTATAAAAATATAAAACTGTTATTTTGAGATGTTCATAACCAATTATAAAATTAACATTTAAGTATAAATGGCAAAGAGCCAGAAAATGGACCAAAAGTGCGAGTCTTTTCTTTTGAAAAATGAAGAGAAGAATCACAGCGTTTGACTTACCGTTACCTTTTATAATCTCATCTTTCTATTAGAGCGTTTGACTTTTCACTTTTCATAATTGATAAATATTATAATATACATACTTCTATTTCCTCAGCAGATTCTGTATTCAGATCTTTTGTAAACATAATTTGATGGTGGTAGAGATAACACGATACATAATAAGTACTTACGATACAACAATATTTAACAGGAATTTCACTACCTATGTAATCAGGCAGGAGCAAATTCAACAGCGTTCAACAGACCATTCTTAATTTGCTAAATTGTTACCTAATTACATAACAGTAATACGACATTAACAAACAAGGTTATAGAAGAGATTATTCTAAAAATGTTGATACTGCGTTTAAAAAATATTCAGAATTTATTGTGATCGAGATATTTTAAGCGATGTTTGGAGATGGTGGTGGACTACAATTAAAACCGACAGCTTTAATTCTTGGTTTTAAAATTCGGATACCACATTTATCCAGTTCTTAAACTCTGAAATCCGAGTATATACTCCAGGATGGCTAGATGCAAAGTAAAATTCAATATTTGCAATTAAATGGAATAAAAATTCGGTGATATCTGATATGTCTCACATTACCCTATTCGTCCACAGCCGATCCCCCAGGAAATAATCCCCGCAAGGACAAAATGGTTATCTGCTCCTTCCTGGACGACCAACGGACCCCCACTGTCACCCTGAAAAAATTAAAGTTAATTAGATTTTCAATTGTTAAATCCACTCATTTAATATTATTATCACATTTAACTTGTGCAAAAATTCACTTCACAAGAATCTTTAAAGCCTTCCGCCCATCCAGCACAAAGGAAAATTTTTTGTATCCTTTCGTGATAGCCCGCTTCCGCAAACATTTGCTCACATTCTTGATTAGTCATTATAGGTACTTGAACTTCATTCAGTCTCGTTGGTATTGGGCCTCCTGATTTTAATTACGTGTTGGATACAAATTACATAAATTTCAAATAATTTGGCAAAAAGAAGTATTGCCCAGATTTGGTATGACATAATTTACAGACGTCAATCAGTTCAAATTAATTGCTTATAAAGTGTCATAACTTCTTAATTTGAAGCTATTGCGTAAATACATCATGAGTAGTATTTGTATTTTTTGAATGTTTTTGCGTATACCTTCATAGGTTCGTCCCCAGCCAGTGACCCAACCAGTTTTGCCGACAAAGTTTCCATCTATTTCCTCCGGAATGCAGACAGGTACAATGTTTGGTTGAAACGTGACTGGGTCATAGAATCGAAGCAACTGTGTAAATTGTAAAGAGAATTAATGCTTTAAACTGTAAAGCAATTTTAGTGAGAGATCAAATCGCAATCATGGCTCATTTAGTAGTACTTTATAATCTTAACTAGGATCTGGTAATGATGAGATTTCAACTGCTACTTTAATTTGTTAATTCGCTAATGACAAAATAACCTACTTAGTGTGTAACGCATATCTAGAAAATCTAATAAAGATCAGAGAGTTACCTACAAAACTGTTTCGCCAAGCACTTAAGTCATTATTCGTTCATTAAACGTAATTCATTCGCAAAAAAATATATGCGTGCTGAACAAGAATGTCAATTTATTGTTGCTGAATAGACGAGACCGGCCCTGTCGTTTCCGTGAAGCCAGTTAAAAATCAATTACCCCAGTTTAAATATATACAACAGTGCTATAGTCACAGTTTTATCTAATAATAATACACTCAGGGTTGTGTTGGATTGGATAGTGACTTTACTGGTATATGATTGATTGCTTTCATGACAGTAAAAGCTGATTTTATATTTAGCAAAGATTACAAAAAAATGTAAAATCATCATAATTATTAGGATTTGAACTTACTGCTAGATCATTTTCAAAACTTCGCTTTGCCCCAGAAAAGTTTGGATGAGTGATGATTAGTTGGACTCTACGCTCGGTGAAATTAAAGGGAAAGCTATCATCCGAAAGGTCAAATTCCCCCAGTCTTAATATAATTTCACTGGATAGCACTCTAAAATCATATAAGGAACATATCATGAGTCAGGGTGAATATGTTTTTTGCTTTTGTTCTAATTCTTGTAAAAATTCTTACTTAGCTTGGTTTTGCCAAGTGCGGACGGATATCTTTGAGTAATGGAGAGCAAAACAGTAAAATGGGAAACCTCTAAAGTAGAATATTCACTAATTGGAAATTACCTGCCAAGGCCATTTCCCATAAGCAGCGTCTTCCCCTCCAACAATTCTAGAGGCCGGGAAAAACCTTCTGCCGCAAACTGGGACAAGAAATATTGTTTATTTGCAAATAAAAATTAATACCAAATTATTATTACATCATCATTTCTATTTTTAGCACACTTTCACTTACTCAATTTTGGATCACTGATGAGTACAGTTCCATTCGGCAAAAAGAAAGCCGAGTCGGGATATTTTGACCTATCCAATGCCGGTGGAATCGTAGTTGTCGTTGTTGTTGAAGGTGTAGTAAATGTCTCAGTTACTATTGGTTTTACTGTTTGGAGTTTTGAAGTATCTAGCGGCTTCTTGGTCGGTTTTGGTTTTGGCTTCGGTTTGGGTTTGGACTTCACATTACCATCAATCTCATTAGATATTATGTAGCTGTGATCATGAGAACCGCCAGAGTGGTTGTCGTCATCACCAACATCAATTGAAGGAACCTGACAGCAAGTTCCTATATAAAATCTATCCCGGCAGACACCCAAATGTGTTCCATTGGCCTACAAAAAAATTTGCAAGTTTGTGAAAAAGAGATTGCAAATCGGTTACTAAAAGCACAGTTAGCTTTTTTGCAGACAGGTCAACCCTGTCAAGTTTACGTAAAAGGATGATGCTGTCTTCACCGAAATAACTTACAATTAGATACGACTACCTAGTGCAAATAAATATGATATTTAGCCTTATCCTTTCCTTTAACGAAGAAATTCTTACCAACCAACCACCATGAGCCAAGAACGTTTTTATGTATTTGTAAACGCGAAATGGCGAAAATGGAATATTGTTTCTACTGTCTTTTGAAATTTCAATGTTAGAAAATTATCAAGAAACCTACACGAATGAATGGGTAACAAGGAAAGAAGTAAAATAGACAAAATACACGTTTTCATTATTTAGTTTTTAGTTTCATTAATCTACGTGCTGTGGTTACTACATGAAAAGTACTTTCGAAGTTATCAATTGTTCGTTCATATGGTCATAGTTCAAGTAAGGCGACCGGTAACCTTGTTTGGGCAGAATTTTACCGTATTAAACAAGTAGAAACAGAAGTGTTTTAAAAATATGACTAACATTTCGTACCCTAACCGTGAAAACATAACTAAGCTTATTAAACATACCAACGGAAATTCAACAGTGTCAATAAAGCTTTTAGTAATAATGGTACTCCTAGTGGAAATGGCCCTGTCATTGATTTTGCACATTCGTCAGGTAGCATTTAATTGTTACAAGTTCCTTTTAACAAAAACAATCTTTGAAATTAAAGCTAAAACTTTAAACTTATGTTTCAAGCCAGTATTTTCATGTGGAGAGTACAACCGATGTTCCTACAATGCTAATAAAATATGGAGAAGGAATTTACACAAGCGTAGATTTAAACTTAACTCGAACAAAGACAATAAACAAATTAAAGAAAGCTGTTTGGAAAAAACTGTACATTGTCATTGTTTGGATTATCATAATCTATTTTGATTGGATTCATCTTGTTTGGATCTATTCAAAAAACATCAGTGGAGTTATTTGGCCTGAAATATTGAATCTGGATTTGGGAAAAAATGTGATCTTTGGTCTTTTGTTTTATACAGCTTTAAAAATAATCAAAATTCCAGAAGAAAGCCACAGATTGATTAATATTCTTTGTGGAAATGAAGATGAAGGATATGACTGATTGGAACAAACGTCTGATGCACTATGTAAACGAATTCGTCTTAAATTTAACCTCCGTTATAGCCATTTCGGTTCTTCTCACACTGTTAATAATGGCAAGTAGTAAATTTGCACTTGCCAATCATACTGCTCTCCTGTTACCATTTATCCTATTTTTATCATTCCTATCTTAAGATTAACATATTTTATCTTCACACAGGGGCTGGAAACTCAAACCTTCTTTGTCCAAGTTTGTTGGTTTGCTGTAATCTCATTTGGAATCTTAATTTACCCCATTTTTGAAATTTCTAATTTCATTCACGAATATGAAAGGCACAAAGACAGTAATTTCTACAGGCAAAGTAGTGATGAATACTTGGAACTTCAAAAATCCCTTTATTCTCTTTGTGACCGAGTTGGATTCGAACACAAGGATTTGAGCATATTACAAGGAACACCATCATCACCTTATCCCTTCTTTTTCAGCTTTCTTGGATACCGACGAATCATTGTGTTTTATAAAAGAAACTTAGAAGAATCCGACATAGTATTAAATAACGATGAAATTGAAGCAGTAGTAGCTCATGAGTTGGGTCACTGGCGCTACTCCCACTCGGACAAAACAGTATTTCTCTGGCAATCTATCCACATTTTGTCATTGGCTCTAATATGCTGGTTTGGTTTTAACAAAAACGTGTTGAATCAATTCGGATTTACTCTGACAAAAGATGTATACATTCCTGGAATGTTAATTACTTACTGCCTGATTTTGAGATTTTATTACGATGTAAGTTTTTTTCATATTCCAAATTTGTTTTAGAATGGGTTTTCCAAATTGTAAAAACTTGTAATTTCATACAAAAAGACACTCCAAATTATATGCAACTACCTCCAGCAAGGTTGGGAAAGCGAGGCTGATAATTACGCACTGCGTTTAGGCTACTCCTCTGACCTGTCAAAAGGTCTGATAAAAATTGGATTAGATCAACAAAAGTTCCCGTCAGACGACCAGTTCTACTCCATTTGCTATCATAAGCATCCTTGTTTGCTTGATCGTCTGCACACTTTGCACCCTGCCTCCAAAAAAAGTAACTAAACTATTCCTCTTGTAAAATATCTAGAAAAATACAGTTATTTTTAAGTGCAAAAAACTAAATGTAATAATGCTATAACTAAAAACTGGATTATTCATTGGCTCAATTAATGTTTTTTGTACAAATTTAAGAGGATAATAATACGTAATTGTTTTATTTAGTAAACAAAAACTCTTGTAAAAAAATATTGAACGTATTTGACTTCATAATTGGCAGCTTCCCAACGTAATTTGCCCCTTTGCTACCCCAACTAAAAGACAACCTCCTCCAGAATTACAACATTTTTATGTTTTATTACGTTGTACTAATAATTTTGCATATTTTTGCGTAATGTCATTATCATTTGCACATTGAACTTGACATTGAATGTTGTTGGAAGAGACCATAATGTGTATAGAAGGAATTTCTTCTTTGCAAAAACGATATAGCAAAGAAGACTTGTCCAGGGTCAACCAAAAGTATCGTTTGGCACTACCTCCAAACATACATTCATGCATGTTTTCACGTTTGCACTCGCGTGTCCTTAAACTTGTCATGGTTTGTTTCTGCATTATAAAAATTGACTTTGACATTGCTGCATATATTAATGTTTTCAAGTAGTAGACAAAACCTGTTATCAATTGACAATTGAATGATTTTGCTGGCACACGATGAGTCTAAAAGTTACAGTTTGCTCAAATAATGAAATAATCTTCAGGAAGTCTTCAACTTTTGTTGTACTTCTGTGTAGAGGTCTGAGACGGCGACGGTGACCATTGTTAAAATAATGATGATACGAGGAAGTAAAAAATAGTTGTTAACGATGGTGTTGATGATCCATTTACGTCAATTCGTTCAGTGGACTCTTTCAATGCTATTGGCTCTGGAGTGATTATTCAAAGATGTTCAATTAATTTATGTAGGCATCCTTTAGCTACTAAAACGGTCATAATTGTATTTGGAGGTTAGATTTTGCTTGCAAAAAGGGATGTTTGATAGATGTATGCCTAAATTTGTGGATAAACCAGAATACATAACCGATATTGAAATGATAATGATGAGATTAAGTACAATTATTTCAATGGATTTTGTGTCGATGAATGAATTAATGTATGGCTTGCCTAGCTTATCTTGGTTACATTTGTAAGTTTTAAGCCTATTTTTCTTATATTATAGAGGTAGATTTTGGAGGATCTTGGAGAAATTTTGGAATGAATATTGTATAAAAGGAGTAACAAGTGGAGTTTGTAGTTCACTTAATTGTTATCACTTGATAGAAGAGTAGACTTGAAGACTATCGGAGCAATCCACATCACACCATCATTATGCAATCTGTAAGTTACAAGAATATTTTAAAAAATTGTGTCAACTGTATTTACAATTTTCCTTTACTTATTATGCCCTACTTACTTTATTCTTCTCAGGTCGTCATTGTTGTTTTGGCCAGTTTGGCCGTTGCCAACGCCGGAGTTTTGACCACCGCCGTTCATGCTCCCCTTGTTCACGCTACCCCAATCGTCCATGCCGCCCCTGTAGTCCACGCTGCTCCAGTCCTCCACACCGTTCCAACTGCCTACGCTACCTCCTACAAATATAGAGCTGCTCCAGCCAAGATCATTGTTCCAGCTCAACCCACCGTTGTTGTTCAACCACAACCTTTGTACAAAACCGCTGTTGTTGCCACCCAATACGCTCCAACTTATGTAGCCCCAGTTGTCCACAAAGCCCCAATTGTCACCAAGGTCGTTTCTACTCCTCCAGTAATTGCCACCCCCGTCGTTCAAAAGACCATTGTTTCCACCCCAATTGTTACTCCAGTTGTTCACAAAACCATTGTTTCTGCTCCAGTCGTGACTAGAACCATTGTTTCCACCCCAGTGGTTACCCCAGTCGTCCACAGAGTCGTTGCTGCCCCAGTTGTTCATCATGCTCCAGTTCTTCATCATGCCCCACTTGTCCACACCGTCGCCGCTGCTCCAGTAGTTCACGCTCCAACTTCCGTTCTCATTCATAAGTAAATATTATGAAACTATAGTCATCAAATTCTTAAAAACTATTTGTTCTTTAAAAATCATAGTCATTTTTTATATTTTTGTTGAAATGCCAGTTGTTGATATCCTGAAGCATTAATGCAATTGAAATAAAAAGAAAATTCGAACCTAAAAATTTTATTAACTATAGTTTCTTTCGTCTGTAAATAATAATAAGTTCACAACTTTGTTGCATGCACTTGAGTTACGTTGTTCATTCCATCGATATACTTTTCCAGTTCGTTTATCTTTAGTTTCATCTCCTTGATGTCTTTAGCGTAAATCTCGAGAACTTCTTCAACGTAACGTAAGCGGAAGTTGAGAGAATCTAAAATGACAAAAAAAGATTAGTGTTTTGTTAAACTTTCCCACATACATATAAGCTTTGCTTACCAACACTAATGTTGTTTTCTGTTTCTGGAGATTCAGACGTAGAAGGAGGGTCCACTGTTGCAAGAACAATTTCTGATTCAGCACCAACCTTTTCATTAACTAATACCAAAATTACTACAAAGCAAATTATATTAAACAATTTCACAGATATCGGAAGCCTGGGAGAATGCTCAGTCATTTTGAATTATAGTTTTGATGAAAAGAATTTAAAAATTTCATTGACAAGTTTACGCGATATTTGCAGTAAGCTATATTAGCCAATTGGTCAGTAGTAGTAGTGGTACACACATGAAATCACTGAGCATTGTTAAACTGACGTATGTTTCAAGTGAATATCAAATGAATAATACAATATTTTATTTAATTCAATGCACAATCACTATATTATACTATCCTGCTCTACTTTCATAACAATGCCGATATTAATCTCATTCAAATTAGTTTTTTTGAGTATTGATAGCTCAGTATTAAATCGATTAATTTGAACATAATCTGACAGCATTCAAGCCCATTCATTCATGTGGTCAGCACCAGGCTCTGGAATTTGATTATCCTGACAAATTCTCCTGACAATACTTGCCACTTGTTCAGGTATATAAAGTTCCTGGCGTTCCTTATCAAATTCCTCTGGTGAAGAATACCCTGCTAGATAGCCCTCCAACCTGCACGCCAGATGAGAATGGCCCATTTGACACGGATGAAGATGTCTGTGGATTTTCCTCATTATTTCTCGGTTTGACTGAAGAATAAAATGTTGTTGCTCACTGAAAGAGAAAACAATTGTTGTACATAATTAATTTATTTAAATTGAAGATGGTTTCAGATCTGAAAATATTCATACTCCTCTGCGGGTACAAAGCCGGAGAAAGGTAGGACATCCGTGACTATGTGGATTTTCCTCATTATTTCTCGGTTTGACTGAAGAATAAAATGTTGTTGTTCACTGAAAGAGAAAACAATTGTTTTATATAATCAATTTATCTAAATTGAAGATTGTTTCAGATCTGAAAATATTCATACTCCTCTGCGGGTACAAAGCCGGAGAAAGGTAGGACATCCGTGACTAAAGTCAGTTCATGCCTATCCTGTTCAATATTCAAGCATTCATCAGCAATCATCTTTTCTTCATCCGTTCGATAAAAGATGACAGACTTATTCTAAGAGTTCAAAATTTATTTAGTGCTAATTTTGAAATATTTTACAAGATGCTAAAAGTAAACTTAAATTGGTAAAAATGACATTCTGAGCTTACTTCGGGTGTTTCACTCAGCAAAAATATGTCATGATATTTCAAGAAAATGTTGATAAGTTGCGCATATTTAACTTTCTTTGGATCATACTCCACATTAATAGACAGTGTATGATCACCCCTTTAAATAAAATAGGTATGTCTAATCAAAATCACACATTGTACCACTAAGAATAAATGAGAACATTTGTATGCAACTTATTTAAGCATCTTACAAATTATCAAAGCTTGGATTTAACGATGTTCCACCGGAAAATCCCACTTGACATCGAATAACCCCGAAACATATCCCAAATCTTGCACAGGGTGCTGTAGGTGGACCCATACCAAATCTAATACAAAAGTAATTTAAATATTGGTAAACACAAAATAACTAAAATATAAAACTAAAATGTTTCAATTAAATTTATCAAAATACGTTGCCTCTGCTCCATGAATATTTTCCCAAATGGAATCACAACGATTTGAACTCAACTCCTTTTGAAGTTAGTGAAAGAGTGGAGAGAAACAGTATAGTTTCAGAAAAAAGTCAGACAGTTTCATTATAAATGTACTACTGCAGCATGTCAAACTAAATTTTCTAGTGCTTATTACCGTTTCTTTAAAATTGGTGTCCCAAGGTTCTGCTTTGCCCAAACAGCAGCCCATATCCCCTTCGGTCATTGATAACTAATACATATATAGCTCGATTAGATAAGCAAATAGGTTATGATTTGTCTTTCTTTGTTAAAAAGTGAACATTCTGTGATGCCGATGCTTACCTTTGGGAATTAAATACAATGTAGTAAAATTGCAATGGCAATGCGCATATATAGCAACTATTTTCTTATTTGATATTACAAAAAGAATTGTGGCCTTTGTTTATTTACACAAAATTATGTGGTATTTTTCCCCATCCACTTAAACTATTTGAGAATCCCTTGTTCCTGACGCTATCAATATTTTCGAAATTATACTGTAAATTTACACAAAAATTAGTCATCACCACAGCGAGAAACTTTAGCAAGAATACGAAGTGGTAGAAAATGCCTGACTTTAACCCTTGTTGCTGTATGCCCGTTGCAGACGGAGCAAAAATTGCAGCCGTTGTAGAAATGGTAGGTGGATAAAGAAAATCGTATCAGTAGGTATTAGAAAGTAAATTAACGGCTTCCTAATTGTAATATTTACTGCGTGTCAAGGTTTAAGCTTATTATTATCTAGTTTTATACGGGTTTGCTTAATTTTACTTTGTAGGCTATCATGGGTATTTTAACAGGGATATTCTTTTTCTTTTTCCTTGTCTCCTTTGGGTTTCTTCTTTCAGATAAAAGCTGTAAGGTAGCTATTACTGTATAATATCAATAAACTTATTTTTACCCTTTAAAATATTTCCCTCTCATTCCAGATAATTTGTACGTGTTATTCTATGGACTCCCATTTACATTATTTTTCCTTTTGACATTTCTTCTATATTTTAGTGCAAGCCGGGTAACCTATTGAAGTTCAAAAGTTCTATTCTATTTGTATTTTAAAATCTCAAAGCAACCCTTTTCAATAAACTTGTGTTTTGAAAACTAGCGAAACTATCAACAATGTATGGGGTGGATTGCAGTTACACTGATGCTGGAAGTGTTAATCATTCTTATCCTTATTATAAACGCAGTCAGTTATGAGGGAGCACTGGTTACGATCTTCCCAATCTCGTGGCAAGTATGCTACTACATGCTACATATTTATAAGGTGTTCGAGATTGTATTGGCGTTTGGATTGTATTTTGATTTGAAGAAGAATCCTGGCTTGGCTGGTGTGGAAAACACTCCTACGACTGTTGTTATACAAGTGCCAATTGGCCAACCTTCCGTCGCACCTTCTATGGTTCCTAACCAGCCTCAAGTTAGTTATTATGCTGCTTTACCGGGAAGAGCCCCTCAGCCCATTACTGCATACACGGGTGGAACTGGAACAGCTCAAGTCCAAGCTCCAGCCCAAGCTCCCGCCCCTACAGCTTAAATTATATTATGTAATCATAGTACTTAATGTCAATGCACATTATTAAATTGATGGTTCATTTTCACATGAGCTCTATTTATATTTCATTAAAGCTGCACTTATTAGAAATCTACACTTAATGGTTTTATTTTACATATAACAGTATATCGTTTACCGAAATCGGGACAAAGCCTTATCCCCCTACTTATAAACTAAACTAATTTAATTTGCTTTTTGATAGATTCGTATTTATACAATCACCACAGTATTAAGCTCTAACAGTGCATAAGTTTAATTTTAGTAAAAATTGGAGAGATTTGTGAAACTTTTACTTTAAACTTAACTTTAGCAATGCATCGTTGTAAAATATTTGATAATTTTCTATAAATTCCACCTCCAGAAACAACATCACATAATGATTTGCTGCTTCTCTGGACCCTTTGCAGACCGGCTAAGAGTATTCTCCATTGCCGACTCCGTAAGAAATGTGATATTTAGCTACTACAACTACAATACGAGTCAGGGAAAAATTTTCTTTTTTAATTAAATTTTTTTACATCAAAAGATACTGACGTTTGTGGCAGCAATCATAGCTGGCATTTTATTGCTTATGGGCACAGCTTTTTCGGGTTATGGAGGCGTGGAATATGCAAAAAAAAGGTGCGTTGAGTGCAAATAGGTATCCATATTATAATTTGTGTTTTTATGTAATTACGTAATTACATTTAACCCTACTTTACGTTTCAGTAAGGAAACAATCTGGAAATCAAGTGGCAATTCTTTTAGTGTCTTTCGTGATAGCCTTTGCTCTTGCTTTTCTCTTGTACTGGTCCTCACAGAAGGTTCTTTTTTTAACTTTATCTAAGAATAATTCAACATAATGAGAGTGTATAATTAAGTAAAGTGACGTATAAAATCTTTCAGAAGCACTATCAAGCATGTTTGTGTTGGATTGTGATTACTGTGATCTTGCAATTTGCATTATTTGTCATTACCATTATTAGCTTCTTTATCGATTTCTTGAAGGATTTAGACCTTGCAGATGCAGGTGATAGATGTGAAGTTTGGTTTACAACGGGAAGTGTCGTAACAATTTACAAAATTTATGAAGTATGGTGTGCTTCTGCATTTTTGGGAGAACTAAAGAATGGAGGACCATCGTTAAATACACCTGTACAAGAAGAGAACCCTATAATTATATATATGTCGTATGCACCACCACCGGGACCACCTCAACAAATCAGTATGACGCAAACCAACTCACCAAATAACGGCGCCAGCATTCTAAGGCCCATGTAAAATTATAATCGATTAAAGATTTTGTAACTTGTCCATTCATGCATGATTTATTCAAGTAAAAATTATGTTTGTTTTAACTTGTTTTTTCTACATTAATAAAAAAAATAATAAAAATGAAGTTGATTCTAGTCAATAGCCAAACAAGAAACGTTTGCGAATATTGAAGATGGTGTATTATACATGGAAAGGGTGTGTGATGAATGTTATTTTCTTATTAAAATTACAAGATTTAATCTTATTTTACACAACATGAATTTTTCTATTGTAGTAACTTGTAACTCGATAAAATATTAAAGTTTATAATCCTTTCACTACATTCGAATATAGTAAAATTGAATAAAGAAAGGAACATTAATTATGCAAACTCTTGAAATGTTACACAATCCCGAAAAAGTAGGCACAATATTTTAGAAAAATGTAGGCATGGAATAATATTGTAGGCAACTTAAAATAATACTTCATATAGATGCGATAAAGATTAACCAGTGGCAATATAGGAAAATTCCCTAAAACGCAGTTCTCTAGAAGACATTTCTCTATCCACAAACAAACAGTCAATGCTCAGAATCCAATCGATTAACGGGTTATTGTCTAATTACAACTAATTATAAGCAGCTTAACTTTTTAATCATTCAAAAAATTCTGTAATTTGGTTAGATTTAGTTTTCTATTTATTGGCCACTATGTTAACAGAGAGAACTTTAAAGATTTTAGCCACCCGCTTGTACATGGTAAATTTATGTTGCTGTTCCCCTTGCAATTGGGACAGGAAGAAAAAGAGAATGAAATTGTCTGGAGTCTACGCTCTTGGAAATTGGTGGCTTATCATCTTTATCATTTCTATTTACTTTTTGATTCTTACAGAGAGAGTCTACTCATCCCGCAAGGCAATAACCAAGGACAAAAAATATCAAGATATGGACGACGACACTGACGATGATCATGTTTCTAATAATCTGATATATCTATCATTGGATATACTGGCTTGGATAGTTGTTGTAAACATAGTGGGGGCAACGATTCTGTTCACCAAAAGAAGACAACTTTTGTGCAATGTCACAAACGGGGTTTTAGACCTAAACTGTTTCTTAAATAAGGCGCTTGAGGCGCACACTAGAGCAAGAGCAACCCTTGACCAACAAAGGGATCGTATAGCGGATTGCATGAGCATGTTAAGTATTGGGTCTTGTCTGGTTCCGTTCTTTTATGGTTTTACTTTATTACACAAGTACGAACCGGTCCATCGAACACTCAAGGAATGGCTAGAGGTGACCCCAAAGGCTGAACTCAGGGCACTTCCAGGATTTCTTTTTGTGATCTATGGTATATTATTTTGCTCAAATGCAGTCATCTTACCATTTTTCATGGCTGCAATATACCTGGGCTTAAATCTTCATTGGATCCCTGGAATTATTCCAAAATCTACAATATTATATGAAGGAAAGTTAAGATATTCTACTAGTTTAGGTTTAATCGATGAGAAATTTATAATTAAAACATATAGGTCATTACAAGTTATTAACACCGCCATTAACGATACGCTAAAGAGTGGATGGACTAGCTTACATCATGCATCATTTCTATTCATCTTTGTTCTTGGAAGCTACATTTGGATTCAAAACACGGAAATTGTAATGGGGTTGGGAATTGCAGGCATTGTAGTACCTTTAGCTACAATTATTCCTATCCTTTTGGAATATTTCGAAGCTCATTTAGTAGGGAAAATACTATGGGAGTCTAGAGTGTTTATTAAAGCTGGAAAAATGTGTGGAGGTAGGCAAAGCTCAAGTTTCAGAAAATTTTTCAGTTCATGTACTGATATAAAATTACGATCAGCTTATCCCTATTTTGTTGTAAGTTATGACACTTTCCTACTTGTCTTTAGTCAAGGCATTGATTTCTTAGTTTCATTGCTGGTTTTTTCAAATTAAGCTTTAATGTTCTAAAATTAAGTACAAGTACATTGATACATTAAATATTTAGCTTACAATGCAGTCAAAATGTTTCTTATGATTCAAACATTTGATATAACACATTTAATAAATTATTACTAGCTGAACGCAGTGAAGCTAGTATAGGTTTGGCTTTGATGGTCTGTCTGTCTGTCCGTCTGTCTGTTGGTCCTCTAACTCAGAAACGCCTTACCAGATTTCAATGAAATTTGGCAAGTAGGTACAAATGGCAAATTGCCAGAACCCTATTGTTTTTCAGCAATAACGGTGTAACGGTTTTGCCGTTATAAGTGAATGTTAAAAAACTTCAAATGACAGTAGGGTAAAATTTTGTTTGCAGTATAGCAAATCAAATGCGCTGATTCCAAATATGCAATCAGTTTTTGCAAATCGTTGCAAACGTTTGCAATAAATTTGCAAATATGCATGCAATATATCATTTTGACCGCACAGACAGACTGATTAAGGATCAGCTACTAGTTTTACATTTTTAAATGCAAAATTTTGCAAAAAATGACAAA